>CAUYRT010015002.1:0-15069 GCA_963574885.1 Lepilemur ruficaudatus | reverse complement strand
GACTATAGGCATGCGTCACCATGCCTGGCTAATTTTTTCTATATATTTTAAGTTGTCCAGCTAATTTCTTTTGATTGTTTTGGTAGAGAAGGGGTCTCGCTCTTGCTCAGGCTGGTCTCGAACTCCTGAGCTCAAACGATCCACCCACCTCGGCCTCCCAGAGTGCTAGGATTACAGTTGCTTGTCTTTTTGTTGTGAAATTGTAGGAGTTCTTTATATATTCTGGATACTAGATTCTATTTAGATACATGCTTTGCAAATCATTTTTTCCCCTCTAGGTGTTTACTTGTTTTGTTTCTTTTTTTTCCTTGAACTCATCTGTATTTTATAGTTGTGGTATAATGATGACAGAAATTATGTCACTTGTGTTTGTTTGCCTGGTTATTTGGAAGGATTGTATTTTAGGTGCTTTCCCTCCCCCCCAATAAATGGTATTATGACACAAGGGCTTAAGAAAGACTGATAAGAAATTATTAAAGACAGAAAATGAAGATGGCCTACTTAAAAAATGTGGTCCTTAGCAAAAGTGAAGCAAGTTAGTTTAACTACAATCAAAAATCTGTTCCTATCCATAATAATGTATTTGTTGTTATTAAAGACTGTATTTCTGTATTAAGTGGAATGGTCCCCAAATCCTATGAAATAAATGGCTGTTTCTGGAGAGGTTAACTTGCCCAGGGTGACATAGTTGGTAATGGTAGAGCCAAGATTAGCACTGAGTACTGATTCCAGAATTGTCTTTCTTAACTACATTGCTTTATATAGAGGTTGCTACTGATCTCTAGACAGAAAATTTCCAACAAGTAAAAAAACTAATTTTTTTTTTCTTTTTCTTTGGGGGGACAGAGTCTCACTCTGTTGCCCAGGCTAGAGTGCCATGGCATCAGCCTAGCTCACAGCAATCTCAAAGTCCTGGGCTCAAGCAATCCTTCTGCCTCAGCCTCCCGAGTAGCTGGGACTACAGGCATGCGCCACCATGCCTGGCTAATTTTTTCTGTATATTTTTAGTTGTCAGCTAATTTATTTCTATTTTTTTAGTAGAGACAGGGTCTTGCTCTTGCTCAAGCTGGTCTCGAACTCCTGAGCTCAAATGATCCACCCGCCTCAGCCTCCCAGAGTGTTAGGATTACAGGCGTGAGCCAAAAAACTAATTTTTAATTAGTTTTAATTCTTTCTCATGTTCTGTTTCTTTTAAAAGAGTAGTTTGTGCTTTAGGCCTCTTGGTTAACCTGAGGAAAATGTATTTAAATTATTATCATTGACATTGTAAGGTATGTTGTCATCACTTCCTCAACATCTAAATTCTTTCTTTTTACTAATTTCCATTCTTTCTTCTATACTCCTTTCTACTATAGCTAAACATCAAAACATTGCTGTTATTTTCCATTGCAATCTAATTTTTAGCATTGTGCTTTCTATTTCCACATGCCATTTGAATCATTAAAAAAGATGAGTGATAATTAGCAATGAATATTGTTCTTTTTACTGTTCATTGAGAATAATTGCTAATTCTCTTATTCTATAGTGAAGAATATCTATAATCCTGCTTAGAACCTGGGTTGAGAGCAAGATTTGAGGAAGTAATTGTGCACAGAATGATCTAGCTGGAAAAAGCATATATGATAAAGAATATTATGTTGCCTAAAGACAGTGGCACCAATCACACAAGTTCTTTTTTGTTTTAAAGCTCCCAAACTCCTTACTTCCCATAAAAGTACCTTTTATTTTATAATGCACAATAATGATTTTATATGTAGTTAGTTTCAAAGCAAGAGAAAATAATTTATGATTTGTACGGAATCATATTTGCTCCCTATGGTCGTTCTGTAATTGGGAAAAGGTATACTGACTAATAAGAAAAATAAAATTCCTGTCCTTGTTGAACCTAACTTATAGTGGAGGAGGTAGCTAAACAATGAAGTGAATACATTTCAGATAGAGATAAGGGCAATGGAAGAGAAAAGTAAAGTAGGATGGGGGGGGGCAATGAGGGGCAACTGGGATCTGGTGAGACTTTAGATAGTCTGATTTGGGAAGCTTCTTTAAAAAGGTGATTTTTGAGCAGAGACCTTAATATACTGAGGGAGTGAACCATTCAAAGTCTAAGGAAAGAATTCTGCTTTCCTCTTCAGATTACAAAGCTGCAAGATATTGTCATTCTTGTAACTGAAAACCTACAGAGGCCAAATGAGAATTGTGGTTTCTAAAAACTCATGAGAGAGCTGAGGATATGAGAAAACCTAAATGAACCAAACATCAGAAAGTAATGAAACTCTCACAGTAGAGAAGAAATCCATGGCTGCTCTGGGGTAGACCAGTCCTTTTCAACCTAGCTTTCTATATCTAGCAGAAATAGCCTTCAAAAATAAAGGCAAAATAAAGACTTTTTAGATATATCAAAAAAGGAAAGAATTTGTTTCCAGCAGACCTGGACTGCCAAAAGCGTTAAAACAAGCACATTAATAGTGTATGTGGCTTTTACGGCATATATGAGAGTATAAAACCATGAAAGAACAAAAGGAGGGAAATGGAATTACATTGTCATAAGTTTCTTACTCTGTGAAGTAGGGTACTATTATTTGAAGGGAGACTGTGATAATTTTGAGATGCATATTTTCATCTCTAGAACTACTAAAAATAGCACACAGAGAAATACCATAAAGTTAGTATATCTGTCCAAGAAGGATTAACTGCTATGAGAATCACTGTTGTATTTAATACTATAAACAGCTAGAAAACAGGTCAGAAATACATGAAAGAACTGTTTTCAGACATTGGACAACGGGTGGTACAGGATGGTGACCCCTGACAGAAGCAAAATAAATGACATGAACCCTACAGGTGCCTTACCATACTCTCTATAGGCAATTTCCAGACTGCTGCACAGAATAGAGGAATCAGAATAGATCCAGGAGAGTTTGGAGAAGTCAAGGCAACTAGAATTTGTGGGACAGAAAACTTCAGTGAAGGGAACTACACAGAAATCTATAAAACTACGAGATCCCTGGTGATATATAGGGTCCACTATTATCTTTGCTTGGATCCTCATCTGCACATGCAAATCATGAAACCACACCATGCTGGGAAAAGTCACACTGGAAATCAGTACACTGAACAATTCCAAGAGCTCACACAGAGCTGGGAATAGTTTATGTTTCCATTAAGCATAGTGGAGAGACTGTTTCATACATGGATGTTGGCTAGAGTCCTTTAGTGGGGTTAAATGATTCATAGACTAAAGTCTTCTCTATACCCTCTCTACCAAAGCTTAAAAGCAAGTTTGAAAGGATCAGGCCGATTGTGTAAGTCACTCAATTATGTGCTTCAACTAAGTCTAACACTTTTTAAAAGAATATAGTAAAATACAACACCCACCAATTAAAATGTTCAGCATTAAATAAAAGATTACTTGGTATACAATAAAAGTGGGAAAATGAGTCATAACCAGGAGGTAAACCAATCAATAGAAAAAGACCTAGATATGTAAAAATCATCAGAAATAATTCTGATGATTTAATTATCAGATAAGGATGTTAAAGTGTGTATTATAAATGTGCTCCATATATTTAACAAGATAGAAGAAGACATGAATATGATTAGTAGTGAAATGAATGATAGATAAAAAGACTCAGTTTTAATATCTAGAGATGAAAAACGCCATATCCAAAATGAAAAAAAAAAAAAGGAAATAAACCACTGGGAAGGATTAACAGCAGATTTAGATACTACAGAAGAAAAACTAATTTAATTTGAAGACATAGCAGTAGAACCTATTCAAATTCGAGCACAAAGAGAAAAAAGTACTGGAACAAAGTTAATAGACCATCAGTAACCTGTGGGACAATAGCAAGCTATCTAATATGTATATAATTCCGGAAAAGAGGGAGTTCCAGAAAAGGAGTGGAGAGCAGACAAAAATTATTTTAAGAAATAATGACTGGTCTGGGTGTGGTGGCTCACACCTATAATCCTAGCACTCTGGGAGGCCAAGGTGGGTGGATCGCTGAAGGTCAGGAGTTCGAAACCAGCCTGAGCAAGAGCGAGACCCCGTCTCTACTAAAAATAGAAAAGAAATTAATTGGCTAACTAAAAACATATAGAAAAAATTAGCCAGGCATGGTGGCGCATGCCTGTAGTCCCAGCTACTTGGGAGGCTGAGGCAGAAGGATTGCTTGAGCCTAGGACTTTGTGGTTGCTGTGAGGAAGGTTGACGCCACGGTACTCTAGGCCCAGGCGACAGAGTGAGACTCTGTCTCAAAAATAAATTAAAAAAAAATAAATAAAAGAAATAATGACTGAAAAAATTTTCAAATCTAATGATAGCCATAAAGTCTCAGATTCAAGAAAATCAATGAACCGTAAGTAGAATAAGCAAATGCGATCATATTTAAGTACATAATAATCAAATTGCTGAAACCCAGTAATAAAAAGACATTCTTAAAAGTAGCCAGAGGAAAAAAGACATAACTTACAGAGGAACAAGGATAAATGTTATAGACTGAATGTTTGTGTTTCCCCCAAATTCATTAGTTGAAATCCTAATGCCCATTGAGATAATATTAGGAGGTAGGGCCTTTGGGAGGTGATTACGTCATGAGAGTAGAGCCCTCATGAATGGGCTTAGTGCCCTTATAAAAGAGACTCCAGAAAGCTTTCTTGCACTCTTTCCACCATGTGAGGTTACAAGGAGAAGTCTGTGGCCTGGGAGAAGGCTCTCACCAGAACCTGACCATGTAGGCATCCTGATCTCAGACTTCCAGCCTCTGAAACTGTGAGAAGTAAGTTTCTGTTGTGTATACGCCACCCGGTCTGTGGTATTTTGTTATAGCAGCCCTAACTGACTGAGACATTAAGATTACAAACTGCCATGCAGAACATAATGGAGCAATTTCTTCAAAGTACTTAAAGAAAAATAAAAATTGTCAATCTTGAGTTCTCTACTCAGTAAAAACATCTTTAAAAATTAAAGAATTTTTGCAGACTAATGAAGATGCGAGAGTTTTTGCCAACAGATCTGGGCTGTAAAAAATATTAGAGAAAGTCCTTGAGACAAAAGGAAAATTATACCAGAAGGAAAGTTGAATGTATACATAGAGCCAGAAATGGTAATTATGTAGGTTCCTCAGTTTTGATCTCTTGAAAGAATAATTATATAAAACAACATAGTTACAGTATATTTTGTGATTTATAACATATAAAAGTAAAATGCATGATAAAAAGTAGCAAAAAGAATGGTAGGAGGTAAATGGAAGAATGCTGTTGTAAGGTTCTTAGACTAGGTATAGTATTATACTACTAGGAAGTGGTATGGTATTATTTGAAGATAAGTTAAAGATGTAAATTGAAAATGCTATAGCAATGGGTAAAAAATAGTGCAGAGCAGAAATGGTACAAATAATGCAGTTAAAATAGTGTTTAGAGGTAAACTTGTACATTAAATGCTTATGTTGGAAAAATCAGAAAGGTATCAAATCAATGATCTAAAACAATTAGCAAACTTCTGCCTATAGGTCAAATCCAGCCCATCATCTGTTTCTGCATGGCATGATCTTTACATTGTTAAGTCACAATGATTCAAAAAGAATCAAAAGAAGACTCATAGTTTGTGGCATGTGAAAATAATAGGAAATTCAGTATTTTGGTGGTTATAAGTAAATTTTTATTGGAACATGCCTATGCTCATTGTTTCTATATTGCCTATGGCTTTCCTGCTATATCAGCAGCAAAGAGCAATTGCGACAGATTGTATGGCCTGCAAAGCCTAAAGTGTTTACTGTCTTGCCCTTTACAGAAAATATTTGTCAACTCTGGCTGTGGATCCTACAGATATTTAGAAAAAATAATATGAGTATATGCTTCAATTTCACCACTTCTATTCAACATTGAACCGGTGGTCCTAGAGAGTATAGTAAGTGAAGAAAAAGGCATAAAAACAGGAAAAGAAAGAAGTACAATTGTTATTTGCATATGACATGGTTGTGTACATAGAAAACCTTCCAAAATTTACAAAAATCAATTCTAATAAGTGAATTTATCAAAGTCAATATAAAAATATTGACTATAAAAATAATTTATAGCTCTCTATACTAGCAATGAAAAATTTGAAAACTGAGGTAAAAATTATCATTTCTAATAGCATAAAGAATACTGAATGCCTATGAATAAATCTAAGGATATACTCTCAACACTGAAAATTAGAAAACATTGCTAATGTAAGAGTTTAAAAAAGACCAAGAGAAATGGTGATACTCCTTATTCAACGATCAGAAAACTCAGCACTGTTAAGTTGGAATTCTCTCTAGATTTACCTGTAGATTCAGTACAATCTTCATTAACATACTAGTAGGCTTGTAGAAATGGGCAAGTTGATTCCATAAGCTTACTGAAATGCAAAAGACTAGCAAAAATAATGCAAAAGAATAGCACAAATAATTTTGAAAAAGGACAAAGTTGGAGGCCTTTTATTTCCTCCATAAAGCTATGCTATAGTTATCAAGACAGTGTAGTCTTGGTATAAGGATATAGATCAATGAAACACAATAGAGAGCTGAAAAATAGACTTACACATTTTTCCACCCAAGTGCCAATTCAGTCCAGCAGGAGAAAGAAAGGCAAAAGTTTTTCTAAATCTGTTGTCTCTGAGGAAAACAATGCACGACCGCCCCAACTCACTCCGTACACAGGAACTAATTTGCAATGGATCATATACCTAAAATGTAAAAGCAAAAACTATAAAACTTCTATATCACCTTTTGCTGCATAACAAATTCCCTAATACTTAGTGGCTAAATTGACACATATTTATTACTTTATTGTTATTATGTGTCATGAACTTAGGGAGGAGCTTAGCCGGTAATTCTGGTTCAGGGTCTTAGCAAGTTATTTTTATTTTGTTTCTTAGCAGGTAATTCTGGTTCAGGGTCTCCCATAAGGTTGCAGTCAAGATGTTAGCCACAGTTCAGTCATCTGAAAGCTTGGCTGGACTTGAGAATTGCTATTTAAAATGACTCCTCTCCCCTGGCTGTTGGCCAGAGGCTTCGGCTCTTCCCTGGCTATTGGCAGGAGAACTCAGTGAACCCGCTTGTAGGGCTGCTTGAGTGCCTCATGACGTGGTAGCTGGCCTCCCTCAGAGCGAGTGATTTGAGAGTGAGAGCAAAGAAGAAGCTACAGTGCCTTTTATGACAGTCTTGGAAGTCACATACTGTCATTTTTATATTCTATTCATTACTCTAGCCCACATTCCAGGGTAGAGGAATTAAGCCCTACCTCTTGAAGGTAGGAATATCAAAGAATATGTGGACATATTTAAAAACTGACCGGACATGGTGGCTCATGCCTATAATTGCAGCACTTTGGGAGGCCAAGGCGGGAGGATTGCCTAGGTCAGTAGTTCAATACCAGCCTGGGCAACATAGCAAGATCCCTGTCTCTACAAAAAAAATTGTTTTAAATTAGTCAGTGTGGTGGCATGCATCTGTAGTCTTAGCTACTCGGGAGGCTGAGGCAGGAGGATTGCTTTGAGCCCAGGAGTTTGAGGTTACAGTGAGCTATGATCAGGCCTCTGCACTCCGTCCTAGAAAACAGAGAGAGACCTTGTCTCCCGAAAAGAAAAGAAAAAGAAAAGAAAAGAAAAGAAAAGAAAAAGGGTAAAGAACCACATGTAACTATCACCTAGCTTCAACAATTTCAAGTTTGTATTTCTTGCAAGTTGCAGAATAGGGATTTGAACCCAGTCTATCTTGTTCCCAAACACATGGTTTCATGCTGCGTCTTTATTTTGTCATTTAATGCTATTGAGAAACTTTATGATTTCCTAGTGTTTTTGGTAAAATAAACATGAAAAGGTACTATCATAACAGTGAGTTTTTTGATTGATAGTAAGATGGAGAAAGCACTCTCTTATATTTTGTAATAAGCATTTTCTGGTTGCCGTGTTCTGCAAAGACAAAACCTGCTGATACAGTTCATCCTGTTTTACAAATCTTTGACCCATTCATCAGACTCTGACCACTCTAAAGATAAAGGATTACGGTTGTATTGGTCTTTCTGACTGAAGTGGCCTGCTGCAGATTGAGAAATTGTGTAATTATTAACTGTGGTAATGGATAGGTACTTGCAGGTTTCATCTGGTATCTTAATGAGCTTTAACCCTCTGAGTACATCTAGAATCATTGAAATTCATCTGTTGTCCATAACTTAACTCTTCTCTATGTAATTTTGCTATAATAAATATTTTGTCTCTTCCTGTCCTCACCACTCTCCATTTCTCCCCTCACCACTCATAAATTGGAGTATTTAGTAGCAACAGACTTTGGTGTAAAGACTTTTTTTTTTTTTAAATTATTCGTTGTTGAATTAACAGTGTTATTTTCTAGTTGATGTTTTTTTAGGGGAGGAGTCCCATACTTACAGGGGTATTTATTTAGACAAATAAGTGAAGGCATAGTGAAACAACTGTTTCATATAATAACTTTGTGCTTTATAGAACTTTAATTCATTGCAGACATCTCTTGTCCAGGGAGATTCCCCAAACTCTCAAGATGGCTTTATATCCCCTCTATGCTCCACCATCTTCTCCTGCCAGAGGGGAAGGAGGGCTTTGCATCTTGCCTTTGATTCTACTGTGATGCTAGAAATACAGGTCTGAAGTTCAGGAGAGAGGTTGGTTCAGATAGATTTGTAAAACGTAATTGAGTATGTGGTAATTAAATGAATGGGATTAGATGAAACTTTCTAGAGATGTGTGGAATGAAAAGAGGAGGTGACCTCAAGAAAAGAGGTAGAAGAACCAGTTAGGAAAGAGTAGCATTCTAGAAACTAAGGAAAGAGTTTCATAATTGGAGTGGTGAAGTACTTACTGTGAGTTCTTATTTGGTGATTTAACTTCATTATTGTTTTGATAGAGATAGGAAATGAAAGTCAGATTGCAGGACATTTTGGAGAAAATGTTAAGTGAGGACACAGAAACAGTGAGTGTCTTTCATGCTTTGTAAACATTTTGGAGACTACCTATAGCAGGTCTGTTTCTTGGGTAAGCCAGGTAGGGCAGCTTTCATGAGCTCTATGTTGGGATGAGGAGTAGGAATGACTTGGGGGCTATATTGTACTACTTTATTCTGAATATTATTAAAATTTGGTTTCAAAGTTTTGTGATTCACTATAGTCCTAAAAGCCTATGAAAAATGCAGATAATGGGCAGTCCCACATTGACTGAGTGGTCCCCACTTCTCCCCTCTCAGGACATCTCTGCTTTTAATTCTATAATAGCTCATGTCACTTTTTATAATTGACACTTTGTCTCTCCCATCAGCCTATACGCTCCTTATTATTGTTTTGGATTTTCAGTACCTAGCATAATGCCTAGGGTTGAGTATTTGTTATATGAGTGATTGAATGAATAAATTAATAAACATTTGTCTTTCCAAATTGGAAAAGAATTCCAATTTGGTGATCCCACAGAATCAAAAAAAGTAGAATTTTTCAGGAAAGAGGGATTGATAAACAGTTTCAGATAGTAGTAAGAATTGAAAACTAACTTTTGGATTTGGCTATTAGAAAGTCATTGGTTTCCATAGTGAAAACTTTTACAGCAAAATTGTTAGAGTAGAAGCCATGTGATGTAGAAGTGGGTTGAAGGATAAATGGGAAGCAGCCAGGTGCAGTGACTCATGCCTGTAGTCCCAGCACTTTGGGAGGCCAAGGCAGGAGGATTATTTGAGGCTAGCAGTTCAGCATAGTGAGATCCCATCTCTACAATACATAATAAAAATAATCCAGGCATGGTGGTGTGCACCTGTAGTCCCAGCTACTCGGGAGGCTGATGCAGGAGGATCGCTTAAGCCCAGGTTTAGAGGCTGCAGTAAGCTATGATCACACCACTGCATTCCAGCTTGGGCCACAGAGTGAGGCCCCATCTCTTAAAAAAAAAAAAAAAAAAGAATAAATGACAGGAAGACGACCAAAAAAACAGCAAAGGAGAGTTTTCATTTGTTTATTTGTTTGTTTTTAAAGATTTGAAGCTAAAGGGAAGAAACCATTGGAGAAGAAGCCCAAAGACCCTAGAGAAGAGAGTTCATTATCATGGTAGTTTTATTCATTTGATTTGCATGTATCTAAGTATTCCCACCAACACGTCAGGAAAATATATTTCTCCTACTTGGGTTTGATATGTGTATTTTGAACTTGAAGATTTTTCCTGTGCTATTTGGGCCCCCCTAGTGGTAAACAGATTAATGGCATATAGTAAAACAAATCAGATCTGCTGTACCAGCTATTCCTTATGCAGGTGTTCTTTCTGTGAAGACTAAATGAGCGTGGGATATGTGGTTACAGCAGTTATGGTGATGCTTACTCATTTTTTGATGTGCAGTAGGTCAAAACTTGATACCTAAAATTACTGTAATTTTGTTTTCTTATTAATACCATAATTCACTGTTATAAACTGCTTGAAAATTATAGTATATCTTTATTTTAGCTGCTAATACATTAACAGCTGCCATAGTTATTATCACCTCTTATACTGAAGGGTTAGATTTAGGTCCAGTGTTACATAACTGTTGGAATATTATATTCAATTTGAAGATTGTGAAGGAAAAATCTGAATTACCTAACCAAAAAATACTTGATTATTATGAAAATAAAAAGCATTCATTATTCATAATAATAAGCTTATATAATATAGACAAAAATTTAAAAGTCATCCATAATCTTGTTTCTCAATGTTTTCCTTTCTAGGATTTTAAAAAATATAGACTGGGCACAGTGGCTCACACCTATAATCCTACCACTCTGGGAGGCCAAGGTGGGTGGATTGTTTGAGCTCAGGAGTTCGAGACCAGCCTGAGCAAGAGCAAGATCCCATCTCTACCAAAAATAGAAGAAATTAGCTGGGCATGGTGGTGCATGCCTGTAGTCCCAGCTGCTCGGGAGGTGGAGGCAGAGTGATTGCCCAAGCCCAGGAGTTTGAGGTTGCTGTGAGCTAGGCTGACACCATGGCACTCTAGCTGGGGCAACAAAGTGAGACTCTGTCTCAAAAAAAAAAAAAATTATAAAATATTTCTGAGAAATATAAGGAACACTTCTGTAACCACACCCAATTAAAAAAATAAACATGTTCAAAAGCACTCTGTGTACCCTTTACCTGTTATGTCCTTATCCTTCCCTCCCAAAGGTAACCACAATCCTGCATTTGGTGTTTTGTTCTCAGGCATATTTTAAAACTCAATATATCGATATCATAAGTTATATATTCTTCAGATTGCTTTTTTCATTTAAAATTGTGCTTGTAAGATATATCCATGTTGACATGTAGCTCTTGCTCATTTACTTTTGCGGCCATACAGTAGTCCCTCTTGGAATATTCCATGATTTATCCATCTTCTTCACGAACTCATAGGTTGTTTTAAATTTTTTGCTTATAAAGTCTTCCACAGTCATTCTTGTATATATTTTCTTGTGCATATATGTACGAGAGTTCTCCAGGGAAAGAACTTGAAAGTGCAGTTGTTTATGTGGTATGTACATCCTCAGCTTTACTGTTTTGCCAAGTCATTCTTCAAAGTGATAATGCTGGTTTACTCTTCCACCAACAGAGTAAGAGTTCCCCAATCTTGGGTGTTGTCACACTGTGTAAAACTTTCCCCAGTCCTGTGGGTATGAAACAGAGTTTCTTAAAAACAAACAAAAGACTTGTATTATAGGGTGTTTCAAACATATACAAAAGTAGATTGATAAGTGCCGTGAACCCCTGTGTGTCCCATCACCCCACCTCAGTGGTTATCAACACACGGCCAATCTTGTTTTATCTACACCTTCACTCCCTCTCCTGTCCCTGTTATATGAAGAAATCTGAGATGCCATACCATTCTATCTGCAGACACTCATTATATATCTGCAGTATGTAACTCTTTCAAACCTTGATAATATTATCCAACTAAAAAATAACAGCAATCCCTTAATGTTATTGAATATCAGTCAAGGTTGCAGTTTCTCTTATTGTCTTATAATATTTTTACATTTGTTTGTTCAAATCAGTATTTAAATTAGGTCCATTATAATTGGCCTGAATCTACAGGTTCCTTCTGCTCTCCCTTATAACATCTGTCTTTGTAATGTTAGCAGCCATTAATGATCATTGCCTAAAAGATCAACTAATTTGTTAGAAGTTGCAAAATGGTGATATTCTGTCACTTTTTTTTGTTCATTAGCAGAATGCCTCTATAAAGAGATACTTCTTCTCATTAAATAGTTGATCATCTTGTTACGCTATTAGAATAGAAAAGACAGGATAAATTTTCCTTCCTGTCATTCATTAGTTTTTAAAACAGTTACTGTATTTAGTCCCTCAGTAACTTCCAAAGGTAGCCATTGAATGAGTTTGCTTTAGTTCTCTTTATGAACTCGTGGATTTAAACATGTTTGATGTGTTCGAATTTATTACAGTTACTAATTGATGCCCAAATTGCTCAACTTTGGTCAGTGGGAACCTCTTCAAAGTTAGTTCCTGAGTTCTTTTGACATAGTCCTAAGTTTTTTGACAGTTTTCTTGCTTTCTGGTGTGATGACATACTTCTGGCTCATCTGGTACACTTTCTGCCCCCAGATCTATAAGCAGCCATTTCTCTAAGGAGTCCTAGACGCATGGCCACTCTCTGCCTAGCACATACCAAAGTTCCATATTTCTAAAAGTAAAGCCAATATGCAGCATTAACTGCATTGTTTGTATAAGCACTTTAGGCACAGTCAACCATTCTTATCAAGGAATGGTTGGAATCTTCCTGAAATCTAAATTCACAGACATCAGCCAAGGGGCCTGCCTTACAAGCAGGACTTTTTAAGGATATTAGTTTCAGGCCTGCTATGTTAACTCTTTCTACATGGGTGCCTACTAGACATCTTGTAGAGATGAGGAGTACATAGAAAGTTGGTTAAGGAGTCAGGAGTTCAAATGAGAGGCTGTCATGGAGATAGACATGTGGTAGTCATTGGTGTACAGAGATACTCAGAACCCTGATACTGAATGAAGTTGAGTACAGGGAGAGAGCCGAGTACTGGGCCCTTGAGCGAGAAGCTGAGGAGATGAGGAGAAGCTAGCAAAGGAGACTGAGAAGGAGCAACTGGTGAGGTAGTTTGAGGGAGGACTAGAATCAAGAGGATCTGATATCCCTAAAGCCACATGAAAAGAGTGTTTCAAGAAGGAATCCATGGTGTCAAATGCTCCTAATGGGCCAAGTAAGCTGAAAATGGAGAGTTGACTGATGGCATTGTGCAGGTCACTGGGGACCTGGAAATAAGCTGTTTCTGCAGAGTGGTTTGGACAAAAGCTTGATGGAGTGGGTTTATGAGAGAACAAGAGCAGAAGGGAGTATAGATAATTCTGTCAAAGAATTTTGCTATAGAGGGAAGCAGAAAAATGGTGCAATAGGTGGAGAGGGATAGGAGATGAATAACAGCATAGGAAAAGTAGTGGCATGTTTGCATGTTGATGAAGGTGCTGCATTACAGAGAGAAACCCATGATGTGGGAGAGAAGGGGAGAATTATTAGAGCCCGAGTAGGGAAGCAGGAATGCGATCTGATTCCTAAGTGAGAAGGAGATGGCCTTTTACAGAAGCATAGACAGTTCATCCATAGTAACAAGAACATAGGCAGAGTATAGGGGTACCCTAGAAGTGGGTTGGCGGGTGTGTTATTGAGAGCTTGCAGATGGAAATAGGTAGCGTGGTCAACTCCATTATGAGGATAGGGGAGGACAAGCTGGAGATTTAAAGAGTGAAAAGGCATAAAAGAGTTATCTTGGAGAGTGAATGGGAAGAGTAATAGAGAGGGATAGGATTCCTTGGCTTCACCTTTAGGTTAATGGTAATGAATTTAAATTGAGAATAGTTTTTAGATAATTGTGTATTTTTTTCTCTAGTTATTTCCAGTCATTTGGATACAGGTGCAATGTAGGTGATTATTCAACCGGTGTTTGAAGTTAATTGCATATTACGTTGGAGGGCAGAACAGTAGAGTTAGAGATGTATGATAGGGAGTGATTATAATAATGGACCATAGCACCTAAGCTGGTTAAGGAGGGAAGTGAAGAACGAGGCTATTAAAATGTGGTATTATCAATGCATTCATTGTAGGTCTTGTGTGTCAAAGGGTCGTCGGAGTTGTGGGTCTAGAGGGAGTAAGTTGGAAGGTAGGAGAAAATAGAAAGTAGAAAGCTTAATACTGAAATGAGAGGAAAGTGTATAGTTATTGATAATGGTATGATTATGGGAATGGATGACCCAGGTAAGGTGGAAGATAAAATCCATGGAGGAGGAGAGGTCAACGAACCAAGAGGCCAGGTCAAGGAATGATAACAGTGGCTGGGGATCATAGTTTACCTTCTTAGGTTTTTTACACAGGACCCTGTACTCTAACCAAAAGTCCTTAATCATACCAAGGTCTTTTCATTACTCCGCCCTCTTTTTTTTTTTTTTTTTTTTTAGACAGGGTCTCACTCTGCTGCCCGGGCTAGAGTGAGTGTCGTGGCGTCAGCCTAGCTCACAGCAACCTCAAACTCCTGGGCTCAAGCAATCCTACTGCCTCAGCCGTCCAAGTAGCTGGGACTACAGGCATGTGCCACCATGCCCAGCTAATTTTTTTCTATATATTTTTAGTTGGCCAATTAATTTATTTCTATTTTTAGTAGAGATGGGGTCTCGCTCTTGCTTAGGCTGGTTTCGAGCTCCTGACCTTGAGCGATCCGCCCGCCTCGGCCTCCCAGAGTGCTAGGATTCCAGGCGTGAGCCACCGCACCCGGCCTAAAGATGGTCAATATTAAAGGCTACGAACTGACCGTTTGAAAAGAAATATATGATTAAAGTATGAGAGGAAAATGTTCAACTAATAATAAATTCCTTATCAGATTTAGGAAATGGTGCTGATTCAGACATGTGTATAGTGACACAGGTGCTAAATACACTGCTAGAGGGAGTATAAATCTGTGGAGCCTGTTTCAAAAGCACTTTGGCACATGTCGAAGAGTAGCACTTAGTACTTCCGAGAGTATATCCTAAGGAAATAACGGATTTTTCTT
>CAUYRT010015001.1:0-110255 GCA_963574885.1 Lepilemur ruficaudatus | reverse complement strand
ATGCTGAAATCCAATCTCCAGTGTTGAAAGTGGGGCTGAGTGGGAGGTCGTGGGGGCAGATCCCTCATGAATGGCTTGATGCCCTCCCCATGGTAATGAGTGAGTTCGAGCACTATTAGGTCAAGCAGCAGCTGGTTGCTTAAAGAGTGTAGCACCTTCCCCCTCTCCCTCTTGCTTCCTCTCTCTCCATGTGAAACACCTGTTCCCTTTTCACCTTTCACCTTGATTGGAAGCTCCTGAAGCCCTCACCAGAAACAGATGCTGGCAAGATGCTTCTTGTACACTCTGCAAAACTGTGAGCTAAATAAATCTCTCTTTAAAATAAATGACCCAGCCTCAAGGATCCCTTTCTAGCAGTGCAAAATGGACTAATGCAGTGCTATTTTAAAATTGTATGTAATATTTGATCTCCCTGGTTTATAGGAATGTAATCCATTTTCATTGTTCTCGTATCCAAAAACTTTGCTAAATTAATTATTAATTATAATGATTTGTCTGGGGAGGATTCGGGGTTTTCTATTCACATCCTATCATTCACAAATAATGATAGTTGTATTTATTTTTTCTTTCTAACCCTTATAACTCTTATTTCTTTTTCTTGATTTATTACACTGGCTAAGTTCTCCAGTAAAATGTTGATTGCAAGTGGTGATAGCTGGCATCTTTCTTATGCTCAATATCCGAGAAAAAGTTTTCAACTGCTTGCCATTAAGTATGATGCTTGTTGTAAGTCTTTTTTAGGCATACTCCATTAGATTAAGGAAGTTTCCCTTTATTTGTACTTTGCTAAGAGTTTTCAGTCATGAATGGATGCTAGATTTAAGCATATACTTTTCTGCATCTATTTAATTGACTGTATTTTTTCCTTCACTCATTAATGTGGTGAGTTACATTGAGTTTATAATATTAAATGAACCAGTACTCCTGAAATAAAATAAGCTTAGTCTAATATATTATCATTTTTATTTTATTTTTATAGTATTTATTTTATTTTTAATTGATAAATAATAAATGTATATATTATGTATTTATGAGGTACAATGAAATGTTTTGATAAATGTTTTACATTGTGGAATGATTATATCAAGCTAATGAATAAATCAATCGCTTCATTTTTTTTGTGGTGAAAACCTTTAAAACCTACTCTTTAGCAATTTTGAAATAAAGAATGCATTTTTATTATAGTCAACATTCTGTATAAAGGACTACAAAAGCTTATTCTTCCTGCCTAACTGAAATTTTGTGCTTTTTGATCAACGTCTCTCCTTTTCTTCATCTATCCCCCTCCTTCAGCTTCTGGTAACCAGAAGCTACTCTCTACTTGTAGGGATTTAACTTTTTTTGATTCCAGATATAAGTGAGATCATGCAGTATCTGTCTTTCTGTGCCTGATGTATTTCACTTAGCATAATGTCGTCCAAGTTCATCCATGTTGTTGCAAATTACAGAATTTCCTTCTTTTTTAAGGCTGAATAGTATTCCATTGCGTATATATACCACATTTTATTTATCCATTCATCCAATGATGGATACCTACGTTACCTTCTGTATCTTAGCTATTGTGAAAAATGCTAAAATGAACATGGGACTTCAGATACCTCTTCAGCATACTGATTTCAATTCCTTTGGATATATAACAAGAAGTGGAATTCCTGTATCCTATGGTAATTCTATTTTTAGTTTTCTGAAAAATCTCCATACTGTTTTCATAATGGCTATATTAATTGACGTTCCTACCAACAGGGCACAAGGGTTTTGCTTTACGCACATCCTCACCAATACTTATTCTCTCTCATCTTTTGGATTATAGCCATCATAATAGGTGTGAGGTGATTCCTCATTGCATTTTTCTGATGATTAGTGATGATGAGTATTGGCCATTTGTATGTCTTCTTTTAAGAAATGTCTGTTTTGGTCCTTTGCCCATTTTTTAAATTAGGTTCTTTGTTTTCTTGCTATTGAATTTTTTAGTTTGGATATTAGACCCTTATCAGATATGTGGCTTGTAAATATTTTCTCCCAACCCATGAGTTGCCTCTTTACTCTATTAAAATTTTTGTTGCTGTGTAAAAGCTTTTTAGTTTGAGTATCCAGTTTCAAAACACTATTTATTGAAAAGACTTTCCTTTCCCCATTGTGTGTCCTTAGCATCTTTGTGAAAAATCAATTGACTGTAAATAAGTGGGCTTATTTCTGGGCTCTCTTTCCTGTTTTATTTTTCAAGGTGTCTTTTTTTATGCCAGTACCATGTTATTTTGCTTTCTATAACTTTGTATTAAATTTTGAAGTCAGGTAGTATGATTCCAGCTTTGTTCTTTTTGCTCAACATTGCTTTGGCTATTCAGGGTCTTTTGTGGTTTCATATGAATTTTAGAATTTTTTTTCTATTTCTGTGAAAAATGACATTAGAATTTTGATATGAGGGCCGGGCACGGTGGCTCACGCCTGTAATCCTAGCACTCTGGGAGGCTGAGGCAGGAGGATCGCTCAAGGTCAGGAGTTCGAAACCAGCCTGACCAAGAGTGAGACCCTGTCTCTACTAAAAATAGAAAGAAATTAATTGGCCAACTAAAAATATATATAGAGAAAAAATAAGTCAAGCATGGTGGTGCATGCCTGTAGTCCCAGCTACTTGGTAGGCTGAGGTAGAAGGATTGCTTGAGCCCAGGAGTGTGAGGTTGCTATGAGCTAGGCTGACACCATGGCACTCTAGCCCAGGCAACAGAGTGAGACTCTGTCCCCGCCCCCCCCCCCCGAAAAAAAGAATTTTGATATGGATTGCATTGAATCTTAGATCACTTTGGGTAATATGGACAGTTTAACAATATTAATTTTTTCCAATCTGTGAACATGGGATTCCTTTCCATTTATTTGTATCATCGACTATTTCTTTCATCAATGTTTTATAGTTTTCAGTATATAGATCTTTTTGCCTCCTTGGTTAAATTTACTTCTAAGTATTTTTATGCTATTGTGAATGGGATTAATTTCTTAATTTATTTTCAGATAGCCTGTTGTTAGTATAAAGAAAAACTACTGGGTTTTGTGCATTGATTTTGTATCCTGCAACTTTCTGAATTCATTTATCAGTTCTAACAGTTTTTTGGTGGAGTCTTTAGGGTTTTATGTTACATTTTTATATATATATATAAGATCATGTCATTGGCAGAGAAAATTTCACTTCTTCCTTTCCTATTGGATGATTTTTATTGCTTTTTCTTGTCTAATTGTCTGGCTAGGACTTCCAGCACTTTGTTGAGTTGAAAGAGTGAGAGTGGTCATCCTTACCTTGCTCCTAATCTTAGAGGAAAAGTTTTCAGTTTTCACCACTAAGTATGATGTCAGCTATGGGATGTTCATATATGGTATTTATTATGTTGAGGAAGTTTACCTTTAGAAATATTTTTGCCTTGGATAATTAGGATGATATAAATTTCCTCACAAAGAATTTTTTTATCTCCTCTTACCAGACTCCTAGGAGCACTGGCAAGCTGGGATCACCTTTATCCAATTCAAGAAGCTACGATTTTTCTTGGGCCACCTATGTGACTCTGAGTTTGCAAAACACAAAATGTAAAAAATGCAAAGGCTTTTTAACCTCTGGTTTTTGCTTAATCCTCAGGGTAGCTCATCAGTTTCCCAGTACAAACAACAGATGTTTTACCAGAGTGACCTTTGTAAGACCTAACCTGCAACTTAGGTTCTATTAGCCCCAAGAAATTATGAAAAGTATTTCTTAGACTTCCAGTTGAGTCCTCTGGTTTAAAAAATATCCTCGAAGGTAAAAAAGAGGTTCAAATGTCCAGCTCACTTCTCTAACTTTATGTTTTCTCCAAGATAACGCCTTGCTACCTCTCTGTTAGCCCTTTTTAACAGATTATGTTTTACATTTTACCCAGTTTTTCTAATTGTTGTCCATGAAAGCATTGTTCTGATTTATCAGGTCTGTTCCAGCTAATATTATTTACCTTCACCAATTAAAAACAGTAAAGTTAAAATTAAGAAGTCACTTACATGTGCATATGTTTTAGACTTTTCAAACAAGTTCTACTTTTTCCTCTACTAAACAATGTTTAAGTTAAATAATAGGTCTCTTGAAGATATCTTTAAAATCAGTATAAAGAAATCAAATTGCAAAAGGTACTAAGATTAGGCCTTTGAAGTATGTCTTGTTTCTCAGACTAGATGGCAAAAATTGCTTAAGTAAGAAAATAAAGCTTGGTGGTTCTGCATCCCAATGTTCCACTTATCCTTTTGATTAGAACATTTTATATGTTTAATGTCTTAATATTTAAGCTGAATGCTGGATAACTTAGGATCTTATATATATTATTCTGTTTGTATAGTTAAAAAATATGTGCTCTTTTATGAGCAGCCAGTAAAGTTCATCTGACTATTCTCAGGAGTAGAGACACAGGGTTGCTTAGCTGATGGCTTTAGTCTACCCTCATAATAGGGTACACTACAACAGAGTGAGAACTTATCTCAGAAAAAAATGGCATTATAATGATAAACACATAAGTCATCTACAACTCTGGACATAAAATTTTACAAACAAGGTAAACGTTGTCCAACTAGTTTGTATCCTAGGAGGAATAAAGGAAAAAACATTTAGTAGCAATAGCTGATACTAACATTGTGCCAAACATCTCATATATGCTATCTCTACCCTGTAAACAAAATAACCATCTTACAAAATAACCATCATCCTCCTCAGATAAGGAAACCAAGGATCCAAAGTTCAAAGCCATGTCAAGGCAAAATTAAAGCCAGGTCTGTGATGGAAACACCTCTGAATTCTGTGAAGTCAGAAAGTTCCTTTTTTAGGACACAACCTTCTATTCCTTCTCAACACTATTCCATTCATTGAAAATATTCCATTCATTGATCATCTACTATGAGGTGGCATATTTCAAGCACTGGGAAAACTGCAATAAATAAGATAAACAAGGCTCTTGTGTTCATAAAGCTTACATAATAACATAGAAGAAAGACAACGTCAAGTAAACAAATAAGATTATATTAGAGGTAAATGTAATGAAAAAAATAAAATGGAAATGAGAGCTAATTGAGATAAGACCTCTCTAAAGAGGCAATTGTTTTGGGTGTGTGTGTGTGTGTGTGTGTGTGTGTGTGTGTGTGTGTGTGTTTTGAGACAGAGTCTCATGCTGTCACCCAGGTTTAAGTGCCATGGCGTCATCATAGCTCACTGCAACCTCAAACTCCTGGGCTCCAGCGAACCCCCTGCCTCAGCCTCCAGAGTAGCTGGGACTATGGGACCATGCCACCATGCCTAACTAACTAATTGTTTTTATTTTTTGTAGAGACAGGATCTTACTATATTGTTCAGGCTGTTCTCAAACTCCTGGACTCAAATGATCCTCCCACCTCAGCCTCTGAAAGTGCTAGGATTGCAGGCATTAGCCACCACACTCAGCCTGAAGAGGCAATTGTTAATCTGGGTCTAAAATAATAATATAGGACACAACCAAGCAAAGATTTAAGGGAAAAGTATTCCCAGCACACAGGACAAGCAGTGCAAATGTCCTGAGGCAATGTATCTTCTACCTCAGATATCAAATCCCTTCACATTTTCTCCCTCTTTTAAAAACTTAGGTAGAAATAACTAAAAAGACCTGACAATGTCACCTCTCACAGAGGTCCTTATAGTTTACCAGGATAAAATGATTTAATATAAAGGGGAAAACTCCAAAAGTATTCCTCCAGGGGAAGCATTCAAGAGGTGAGTCAGCACCTCTCTGCAGCTAAGAAGAAAATTCCACCAAAGGCTATTGCCACCATCAGCTCTACCCTTGACCCCTCAAGATTCTCAGTGAAAGGCATACATTGGCGCCAATTCTTCATGTTGAAGTAGGAACTGAAGAACTTGGTAAGGCACAATATCTTTTCCCAGCACGGGAAGTTCTCAATGCACCAATTTGCCATGCTCCAGTATTTTCTGAGTTGGGTTTTTGAAACTGAAACTACATTTCTCTGTAGTGGCAATAATATAATTGTAAATTAGACCCCTCACCAAGTCTACAAAAGCCTGCCCACCTTAAAATGCTGCTGATCTTCTGTAAATTAGCAATGGCAAACAGAATTCTGTCACACAACTGGGGAATAAATGGGAATAAATATCGAGTGAAAAGTAACTTTTCGTGAATGGCACTGCAAAAAGAAAGCCAGATTTAAAAAGCATGATTTAAAAAGAAGACTTTGAAGACAGTTTTCTGGCAACTTTTAAAAATTCTAATGGATGATGGATTAAGTTGATTAGTTATGTTGAATTTTACTTTGTAAACTTTGGCTTTCCTTAGTCTTGGTATAGTTGCAGTGCTGGTTTTTTTCTGATACATAATTATCTGTGATTAGAGACAGCTGTCTTGGGGCTCTTCTTAAGGTTGCGAAGGTGTTAAAAATTCATGCAAGAGAGTAGAGGTGAGAGAAACGAGGGAGGTCTAAGTTACTAGTCCTCAAAGTTTAACATGCATCAGAATCACCTGGGAGACTTGTTGAAGCAGATTGCTGAGCCTCATGCCAGACTATCTGATCAGTAAGTCTGGGATGAGGCAGAGAATTTGCATTTCTAACAAATTCCCAGGTAATGTTGATGCTACTAATCCAGGGATGACACTTTGAAAACCACCGTTTTAAACACAAACAATTAAAGCCAGAAACAAAACTGAAACCTCGAAGCAGGCACTGCTCCCTGCTAGGCTGCACATTGTCCTGATGCCTGGGGACACATGTTACTGACTGATTACTAATTATTAGAGTATTAAGTATGGAAGTCCAATTTCCTTAAGTTTGAGAGTTGATATTTCTGACATTTCACTTTGACACTTCTTGTTTTATTTTTATTGTGAAGGTACATCCTCATTCTTTCAAACGCATGTTTTGGCTTATCTTTCAAATTTGTTTTTAGAGCAATTTTTGTGAAACCATGGATAAGTCAAAAATACGTGTTATTTTTTAATATGAGTTCTGTCAAGGAACCAGTGCAGCACAGACAGCTTGAAATATCAACAAAGAGTTTGGGAAGAATGTGGCTAATGAACACACAGTATGTTGATGGTTTGAGAGGTTCCATTCTGGTGATTTTAATCTTGAAAATGAGCCACGTGGGTGATCTGAGACCAAGGTGGATAATTATGAAAGCTGTAGTGAAGCGAATCCATCTCAACTTACATGTGAATTAGCAGCAAGGTTTGACATTACTATTCCAACAACACTGGACCGTATGAAACAAATGGGCAAGGTAAAGAAGCCGGATAGATGGGTACTACATGAATAAATGACCATCATGATGAAGCGAAATCATCTCGAAGCTTGCCTTTCTTTGTTGTCATGACCATCAAGGCAGACCATTTCTACACTGTATTGTTACATGAGATGAAAAATGGATTCTTTTTGACAATCACAAGTGTTCTACACAATGGCTGGATAAAGATGAAGTGCCAAAACACAGGTCAAAACTACATATTCATCCAAAAAAGCTAATGGTGTTTGGTGGTCCAGTGCTAGTATTTTCCACTACAGCTTCGTGAAATCTGGTCATTCGATTGCAGCAGATGTCTACTGCAACCAACTGGATGACATGATGAGGATGCTTGCAATTAAGCAGCAGAGATTGGTCAACAGAGACGGGCCAATCCTCTTACCAGACCACACGTCACAAAAAACTCTGCTCAAACTACACAGAGGCTGCACCTGAAATCTCTCTATCCTCCCCTATATTCACCAGGCCTTGCACCAACTGACTACCACTTCTTCCAGGCTTTGTACCACTTCTTGCAAGGAAAAATATTCAATTCTCAACAGGCTGTAGAAAATGCCTTTCATGATTTCATTACCATTCGCTCTCCAGGCTTTTTCACTGCTGGCATAAACAAGCTACCATTAAAATGGCAAAACTGTGTTGCTAGTGTAGGTGCATCTTTTGATTAATTGTACTGCTTCTTGTTTGAGATATAAATAATAAACTAAACTTTTGATTCAAAATCGGACATTTCATATATTTTTTTATTTCAGAATATTATGAGGGTACAAACTTTTTGGTTACATATACTGCCTTTGCCTCACCCAAGCCAGGGCTACAAGTGTGCCCTTCCCCCATACAGTGCGCTCCTCAGCATCCATTAGCTGTGAGTGTACTTACCCCCACCACCCCCCTCCCACCTGACCAGCACCTAATGAATATTACTTCTATGTGAGCACCTTAGTGTTGATCAGTAAGTACCATTTTAATGGTGAGTACATGTGGTGTTTGTTTTTTCATTCTTGTGATATCTCACTTCAGAGGATGGGCTCAAGCTCTATCCAGGATAATATAAGCAGTACTAGTGCACCATAGTTTTTTGTAGTTGAGTAGTATTCCATGGTACACATGGTATGCATGGTATACCACATTTTATTAATCCACTCATGTATTGATGGACACTTGGGTTGTTTCCACATCTTTGCAATTGTGAATTGTGCTGCCATAAACAGTCAAGTGCAGATGTCTTTCTTAAAAAAATAAAGTATAAAAAATAATTTCTGAGACTATCTGAGGTAATGTTGGAAGCTGATTTAGCCCTTTTAGACCACAAATACACCATTTGAGGGGTGTCATTTCATAGCTTACTCTGCACATATATATTAATATATTCAGTGCCTACTAATTGCAAAACACTGCAATAAATAGGAGATGTCAGGGGAAAGAAAATGATTTAATCTAAAGGGAGACACAGTCAGGTACCTAAATAACTGAAATAAAAGTATCCCAAACATATCCTAAGAATATTACAGGTAAAGTGCAATGAAAGTTTAAAGGTGGGAAGGATACTTCTACTTGGAGAAACGAGTCAAGAAAAATGTGGTATTTGGGCAAGACCTTGAATAACAAATAAGACTAGGGGTTTGAGAAATTTGGGGTAGGGGGCAAGAGGGAAACGACAGAAGGAAAATAAGTGTCCAGGAAGAGAGAACCATGTGAAAAAGGAGTTGCTGGAGGGCAGATCACAAGAGGAATGAGCAGAGAGAGCAGGAGAGATAGGCTAGCTCTGCATCACAGCATTCGCAAACAGCAGGCAAAGACCATTTGAAATTGACTAGGTACCAGGGGTGCTCTGAATGTTTTTGACTATAGGAGTGATAATTTGGAGCTATAGATTAGATTAACCAATCGGGCAGCAGAAAATTGGAATGTCCTGAGAAAGTTACTAGAGTAGCCTGGGACTAAGGAAAGAAACCAGGGTGGGGCAACAAATGAGAAGAAGAGAGAGTGTGATGAATAATGTAAGAAAAACTCACCATTGCCCTGTAACATACTTGAGATCAAGGATAAAAATGAAAGAGAAAGAAGATGACTCTGATATTTTGAACCCTAGTGACTGACCAAATGTAGCATCTCTAACAGGAATGTAGAAAGTTCTAAGAAATATTCTAATCCTAAGAGAATTCATATACTTTACATGTTTCACAAATTCTCACACCATGAGTAAGATGATAACTTTGTTATCAATTCCCAACTTTGCCTAGCTCAATCATTCAGTCCCACTTGCCTTGGACTGTAATCCCTGAAGTCAATGGGATTATCAATCTCTTTACCACAATCCACATATATACATGTGAGAGTGTAAATATAAAACTGAAGCAAAGTGTCAAGAAGCAGTACTTAACCTTACCACGTATAACCCACTCTGATATATTCTATTCTTTTTTTTTAAATACTCATTGCAACAACAAAATTGATTTGTTGGCTCACAGATGGGCTGTATCCCAGAGTCCAAAAGCACTGTCCTAAACTATAATATTCAGCAAATATATAGGCAATCTAGAAAGAGAAAGAGCTACTTTTATCAGAGGTAAGGGGAAAATATGTGGAAGCAATACATTCTTCTTAACCTCTAGGATATTTTATCTTACTTTTCCAAAAACATGCAAGATATCTATAAATCTCAAGCTTTAAAATAATGGACAATTACTCTAACGAAAGGAGTGCATTTTGTGTCTATTTTAACAAGATTCTCAAAGTATTGGACACAGTTCATTCATGTGCCTTATGAAAATTTAGTACTATATATAAAAACCCATATTTATAACCTAATAAATTGAGATGGAAGAGGCTAAGCATTCACATTTCAAAGGCAACCTTCACTCTATGAAAGGATTTTTCAATAGGTTTAGATCGAAATCATTCTCTTAATGCACTTAAGTCACTAGTAAAATTAGCTAACCACTTGACAGAACCAGCTAAAGAGAAACTAGGTTAAATACCACTGTCTATTTCTTTTCAATATGAAGTAAAGATAGAGCACTGAAATAGAAAAGATGTTCAAAGGAAAGATGTCTCAATTTGTAAAGCTGTTATTTATAAACAACTTGTTGAAAGTACCTCTTGTCTGTCAGGATAAAGGAGGGACATAGCAGGCAGCGATGATAAAGTAGCCTTGTCCCTCAATTACGCCTGACCTGGGGGCAAGTGTTGCCCATGGAGAAACTGGAGCTCACCAGATTTTATTAGCCATAATACATCACTTTAATAAAACAGATTCCACATATGCACTTCCCTGGAGGAAAAATGAAAAAACACAAGTGAATTGGCTTGTCACAACCAACTCATACACTATTTATAGGAAAGAATAAAAAACTGACCTAACGTGGGCATTACTATGCATTGTACTGTGCAAGTACTTTCACACAAGTCATCCTCTAACAAGCCAACAGGCGAGTATATTATCCCCAGGTAAACTGCAACTCCAATAAGTTAAATAACTTTCCAAAAGCCAAATAGCTGGGAAGTGCAGAGCTGAGATTTGAAGGTAAGGTTCTTGTCGAGCAAGTGACACCTGTTCCGTACCCTCAGAAGCAGTGATCCCAGGATGTCAACTTGCTACATGGTTTGCAGGTGTCAGGGGTCAACAAGAAAGACATGACTTACATGGGCAATGGAAGGAACAATGCTTTACCCACATGGAAAAGAGATGGAGGAAGATCAGCTTCAATAGTGAGCCTCTATCCCAACGGCCAGTGTGTCTCACCCCGTAGCCAACACAGGGGGATGATCTGCATGCATTCCCTACTGCTGTAGCCAACGACCCTGTTCCCTCCACACCAGAAACAAATAGGGCAGTGGAGTTGGCCAGGTGCCATATGACACAAATGCTTAAGCAGAACAGAAAAGTACATATTGAGCCTGGAACAGGGAAAGAGATAAACAAAGAGATACACCCAGTGCAGGCTGTGAGGGCTCTTCATTTCTGCAAGGCCCAGGGCCACTGTCATGCAGCCATGCTCGGGGCACAAACTGCACATGACTGCTTTTCCCAATACTTCCTAACTTGCTTCACTTCCCCCAATAAGAAATACAAGGAAACTTCCACAAGAGCGGGGCAATCAGTCTCCACTGTAGTCCTTTAAGGAGCTTTATTCAAAAAGGTAATTGGCTTCAGAGTGTATATTTGAATATACAATATATGCAGTGGGATAGGCAATCAAGACTTTCAACAATAAATCTTCCCAGATGCTGGGCTATTGAGATTGTTTTCTCCATTTCTTCCACACCCTAATCTGTCTACCTCCCTCTGGCTTTTGGTTTTCATTTCTTTCCATCAATAGCCATGGTAACACCCAAAGATAAAACACAAGCAGGAGATTCTTGTGAGTCTCTCAAAACATGGAATCTTGCCAGCATTTTTCATCAGGATGATACTGTGCACCACACAAACAAAGCAGCACCCTTCTCATTCTTTCTCATTCATTTCCCACCCACTGTGTGGCAGCCAAAACCATTTGTGAAGCTTATGAGATGTCAGTCTGGTACATTTGTATTCATAAACTTGCAGATCAGTCTTTCAATGCTTGAGCTGAAAACCATCAGATTCATCTCACCACTTCCTATTAACCCTTACCTAAGAACTAGGCAGTAGCCAGAAATGAGCTTTTCCGTGAGATACTCTATTCATTGTTTATCTTAATCAAAGGTGACTATTTAAATTGTGATGCTCTCTCGGGCTTCCAATATACACTGAATATTCAATGAAATTTCTCCCCAATGGGGCTCTTGTGAATTTCCCTGCTAGATTGTGAGTACTGAGAGATATGAGAGTAGAATCTGAAAACAGGCTTGGTTCAATGTGTTTTACCTAAAAACAATCCTGATTAGATTCTTGAATATCCAGGTTGACCCAGCCAGAATACCTAATTATCGATTGCCTAGTTATAAATCAGAGAAGATTACAGAACAGTGATCATCTGCCTGGAACACGTTAAAACATGGAAGATTTGCAGAGATGAATACAATGTGCATGAGCAAGATATATGTATGAGGGTATGTGTAAAAACAGCATAGTCTATTTTTTAGCTTCATTATATTTTAAATTGCCTAAATTGGCACCAGTGATTATTATTTAAAGTTGTTAATTTTTTATTGCTTTCTCTACAAAAGCACTAATGACTTTTTAATGGACTATAATCCGTAAACCCAATTTACCTCATCAGGATGCAAAAACACAGTGAGCTTATAGTTCCTTGACCACCTCAATTTTAACAATAGATATTTTGTGCATGCCTATTAAATTACAGCCATCAGTTCTTTACATACAATATCTCTTTCATTCTTCCTATAATCCTATGTGGTATGGATTTTTAGTCCCATTTTATGATAGCAGAAATTGAGGCTCAGAGAGATTAAATAATTTACCTGAGGTCACACAGCTTACAGGTAGCAAAGCAGGAGGGGGATCCAGGTCTGTGATTGCCCCACACCACCTCCTTCCAACTCTGTGTCAGTTACCCACAGCATCAGTCACCTGTCAACCTCACAAGCTTGTGAAGATATTCCATTGGTGATGAGCACTCCTTCTGGCCCCCACGTTTCCCGTCTTTGCCATAGAGCCCTTACCTTCTCATTTTCATAATCCATCAGTATCTTTAACACAAATTCCCTCCTAGCTCAGCCATTTCAGCCTTTTGTTCAGGCACACCCTTGATTCCTGCAAATCCACTTCCAGTTCTTCAACTGTACCTAGCTCAGAACTCATCAAACCTGTGTAAACCTTATACCTAGAGGTCATTAACTAGCCATGAAGAAAGCCAAGAATATAAGTGGGTTATTTGCACACAAAGCAATACTCATCAACCTTAGTTTAGTTCTCATTATTCCCTGGTGAGCCTTTAATACATCTCAATTTGATTCCCTATCACATTCCTCAAGCTCGATTCCAAACCTTTTGCCCTCAAACTCCTAGCCACAGTCCCTCACATCTTTCTGTCAACAAGGAGCTCACATTTCACCGTACTGAAGAAATTGAAGCCTTTTAACACGAAACTCACAGCTTTCTCCTCTTCCATCTCCATATTTTTTGTTCTATAGCTTCTATCTTAGGGGGAGAGAAACACTTCATCTCAAAATCTATCCATCATGTATCACTTTTCAGCAAATTAAATAACACAGAAAGGAAATAATCAGCCAGATCTAGAATATGAGATATTCTACAATGCAGATGCCTCAATTTTCTCAACAAATAAATGAAATGAAGGGATGTAAAAGGTTGTAGGGAATAATTGTTAGACAGTAAAAGAAACTTAAAATAACCAAAAGCAATGGATTCAAACAAACCATAGGTAGACATCTGGAGACGACAGAGGAAAATTAAAATTAAAAATACACTTAGGTTGGGTATTAGATGATAGTGAGAAGTTGATGTTAATTTTTTAGGTCTGCTAATAGCATTGTAGTTACAAAAACCATGTTTCTTATTAGTTTAGAGATGCATGCCAAATTATTATGAGTGAAATGACACATGGTGTCTGGAATTTGTTCCAAGTACTTTGGCAACTTTTTTTTTTCCAATGTGGGGAATAGATGACACAAGCTTTGGAAAATATTGATGATTGTCAAAACAATGTGATGGGTAGCTGGGAAATCATGGATTCTGTCCATGCTTGTGTATATTTGAAAATACCCATACTAAAAAATCTGAAAACAACAAAGCAATTAAAAATCATTACTTAAAAATCATTCTTCTTCTTTAACATCTTAAATCTTCCTCTGTTGGGTTGTGCCTCTCCTGCTGCCTTCAAACAAGCCCTGGCCTCTTCTGTCCTAAACTTCTCTGACCAGAACTGTTTCTGGAAGCTATAATTATTCCATCTTTCCCCAAACCCTGAAATGTGAAGGAAGGGGTACAGATCACTTCTGCGTTTCCAGAATAACATCCATTCTTTATCCCCCCACTTTATCCCCCTGCTCCGCTCAGCCCCAGCAATCTGGCTTCTGCTGTCATCACCACCTTGCCAGTTCCAAAAATTTCAGCTACTATGCTACTAACCCCTACATGAGCAAGTCGGTTTCATTGTGCTCTCTCTTTTTGCAGTCACTCCTTACTCCTCTTCAAAATGCCCTATTTACATTTATTAACCCACAAAATTATCCCAACAATCCAATGACGTATGCACTATTATCCCTATTTTAGGTAAGGCGAATATTGAGGCAGAGAAAGGTGGACTAACTTGTCCACGGTCACACAGCTAATAACTGGTGGTGTTGGGAGGCTAGGTAGCTGACTCCTCTGTTCACACTCTTAACCATTGCAATGATTAATCTTAGGTGTCATCTTGACTAGATTAAGGAATATCTAGACACTGGCAAATACTTCTGGGTGTGTCTGTGAGGGTGTTTCTAAAGAAAACCGGCATGTGAGTCAGTGGACTGCGTGGATAAGAGGTACCGCCATCAAAGTGAGTGGGCACCATCTGATCAGCTGGGTGCTCAAATAGAACAAAAGAGGAAGAGGGAAAGTGATTTCATCCCTCTGTCCCAGAGCTGAGACACTCTTCTTCTCCTGCCCATGGACATCAGAACTCCAGACTCTCCAGCGTTTGTACTCCAAGACTTACACCAGCAACCTCCCAGGTTCTCAGGCCTTCAGCCTTTGAGAATTACACAATCGGCTTCCCTGATTCTGGTGCTTTTGAACTAGGACTGAGCCATGCTACCAGCATCCCAAAGTCCCTATCTTGTTGATTTAATGAATAAATCTGTTTCACCTGAGCATTTTCACTTGGCTCCGATTGGAAAACTATGGAAATGGGATATTTTTTGCTCTGGTTGTCTTATCTATCAAATCATTAATCATAAAATTAGAGACTATAATAATGTCTCAAACTCCTGATCTCAAGAGATCCTCCTGCCTTAGCCTCCCAAGTAGCTGACATTGCAGACAATTACAGACGCAAGGCACCATGCCCAGCTGACTTTAACAACCTTATGTCAAGATACACCTGATTAAAATCTGTCCACAATATCAATTATAATTCCTTTGCCAGTTTGAAAAAAATTGTCTGGTTTAGTAGATCCAGAAATTAACACATAAAATTGCTACTTGCATTATCAAGTTAATATTGTGCTGATTGGTTCAGGTGCTGATGACAAAAGTATATGAATGAATCTGATTCACACTCAGAATGATAAAGTTTACAGTGAGCATTGTTCTTTAACTTTCCATGCCAGTTCATCTCAGGAATATCTGATTTTGTTTATCCTTGTTGTTTTGTTTTCAGTTTGATAATTCTCAAAATTTTAGATTCCAAATGCTTTTAACTTGAGTAGCTTGTCTTCAGGATATTTTTCAGGCAATCTAAAGGAAAACCATTTGTTTTAATGCAGCTAGAGGAATGCTTGCATCTTATGCTTCTTTATATACCCAATATATACTATAAATACTGGCATATACTAAAGACTCAATATACATTTGTCAAATGGAATTGACCTATACTTCATCTTGAAGGTCTTATATTTAAATCATTATCAGTGTTGCTTGGCTTTGTTTGGAGGTAGAGGGGCTTATTTTCAGGAAGCATCATCTCTGAGTTATGACTTCTTAATTTCCCTATTTCTTCACCTATTATCATTACATTAATAGAGTCTTAGCAAACCACAGTAACATTTCAGATTTTATCATCTTGTGCCATCAGTCTTTCTTTTGACAAAGTTATATATTAACTTTTGATCACACATGTTTGCAGAATACTAAGCTTTAATAAAGTTGGAGATAAATATTATTAGGTTTTAATAATTATTTCCAAGCTGGTACCCTAGGTATTCTGAAGAGGCTGCTACTTCTTCCTTTGCTTATTAACTTTAAATCATGGTTTCTTCATTTACATCTGTTCTCTTTTTCATTTGTACATTCTGCCAAGTATCAATTATCTTTTGTAGACATTGGAAAAAGAGGGTGTTTTCTTACACAAAATGATGACCCATGCTTGAAAAATGTGATACATGTACAAACACAGGGCACAAGTAATAAAAAATACCTATGAAAGTCCTCAACCTAACCACAAGCATAGAAAGACATTTAATGCCAAGTGAACTATGAAAAAGATCCAATGCACAGCTTTTAGAACTTTAATTATTTCCGGTGTCAGAAAAAAAAACTGTTTCCAGCACTTTGTGTACCTGCTAAGGATTCTAAATGAAATCAAATATATAGGCATTTCTCTGGTAGTTAAAAGAGGTTAGTATCCAAGTACTGTGTAATGACATTAATTAAAACCCAATTTCAATCTGTACTAAGACACTGTTTTCTTGAAGTTGTAAATAAACGAGAATTGTTCTAAATAGATTAAGTACACTGCACTCCAAGGAAAAACAGGAGTTTGGGCATGAAGATAAATGTGTTGTGAATTAGCTCTTTTGGGAAAAAGAAAAGAAGAAAAAATAGAAAAACAAAATAAGGTATTACTAAATATTGCTGAAATTTACAGATGACAGTACTAATTGCAGTGGATCTCTCTTTTGTAAATATATATTAAACCCCTACTATTTGTACAATATTAATATAAAAACATATAGTGCCCAAAGGCCTCAAAGACTTCAGAGTCCAATTGATGAAATAAATACATATATTCAAAAAAAGGCACTGTCATGATTGTCCACATAGAAAATTACAAGGAATCTACAAAATAAAAAGCCCTAGAACTAATAAGTAAATTTAGCAAGATAAGATTATCACACAAAAATAAATGACATTTCTATACTTATTATGACCAAATAGAAATAAAAATTTCATTTAGAATCTCTACACAGAAGATGAAACACTTAGGTATAAACCTAAAAAAACAAGTACAGAATCTATATGAAGAAAAACACAAAATGCTGATGAAAGAAGTCAAGAAACACCTACATAAATAAAAATAAATACTGTTCATGGATTGGAAGACGCAACACAGTAATGATGTTAATTCTTCATAAATTGATCTATAGGTTTAAATGCAATTGAAATCCAAATCCCAGTAAGATGTTTTATAGATATAAACAAACTTATTTTGAAATTTATACAGAAAGACACAGGTCCTAAAATAGCTAAAACAGCCTTTAAAAAGAAGAATAAAGTGGGAGGTATTACTTTACCTGATGTTAAAGTTTACTATATAGTACAATAATCAAGACAGTGTAATATTGGCTAAGGGATAAAAACGGATCAATGGACTAAAGAACCCACAAATAGACCCATAACATATATGTTCAACTGATTTTTGATAAAAGCACAAAAACAATTCAATGTGAAAAGATAGAGTTTTCAACAAATGAGCTGATGTAATCGGATATCTACAGGCAAAAAATGAATCTCAACCTAAAACTCAAACTTTATACTAATATTAACTCAAATCAGTCAAGATTTAAATGTGAAGCAAAAGATGATAAAATTTTTAGAAAAAAAATCTGAGAAAATCTTTAGCACCTAGGGTTTGACAAAGAGTTCTTAGACCTGCTACCCCAAGGAAAACGCATAAAAAGAAAAATTAAGTAGTGTAACTTCACCAAAATTTTAAAATATTTGCCCTTTGATAGGTCCTGTTAAAAGAATGAGAAAGGAAACAACATATATAGAGAAAATATATTTAAACCATATATCTAACAAAGGACTAGTATTTAGAAATATATATATTTTATATATATTATATATAAAAAACTCTCAAAACTCAGCAACAACAAAAACAAAAACAATCCAATTAGAAATTGAAAAAAATATGAAGGAACATTTTATCAAAAATAAGATACAGATGGCAAATAAGCACATGAAATGGTATTCAACATCATTAGCCATCAAAGAAATGAAAATTAAGTCCACCATGAGATGGCACTACATACATAGAACAGCTGAAATAAAAAATAGTGACACCATCAGTTTCTGGCAAGAATGCAATGAAAATTGATTTTTCATATGTTGCTGGTGGAAATATAAACTGATACAGCCATTCTGTAACACAATTTGGCAGTTTTTTCTAAAACCACACATGTGACTATCATATGACCCAGCCATTGCGCTCTTGAGCATCTATCCCAGAGAATAAAAACTTACATTTACACAAAGACCAGTAGATGAAGGTTGACAACAACTTAATTTATTATAGTCAAGAACGGGACTATAGCTTTGACTATAGTCAAAAGCTATGATATATCCCTCCCATGGGATACTACTCTACAATAATTAGGAATAAATTACTGATACTCATTCAATATTTGAATAAAATCTCAAAGAAATTATGCTAACTGAAAACAGCCAAGTCCAAAAGGCTACCCAGAGTATGATTCCATGTATATGTCATTCTTGAACAACAAAATTATAGAGATAGAGAACAAATTAGTGGTTTTCAGAGGTTCGGAACAGGTTGGGGGAATAGGTGTGGTTGTAAGAAGACCAAAGGAGAGATGGCAGGGTAATAGAATTGTTCTGTACCCTGACTGTGGAGGTGATCATATGAATCTAAAAATGTGACAAAATCACAAAGAATTAAATATACACATGCACACACATGAGTACATGGAAAACTGATGATACTTAAATAAGAAGGATGGATTGTATCAATGTCAATTCCATGGTTGTGCTACTGTAGTATAGTTATAAAGATGTTAACATTAGGGAAATCTAAATAAAGGGTATAAGGGGGACTCTCTGTATTATGTATTACAACTAAACATAAATGTACAGTTATCTCAAAAATAGAAAGTTTATTTTTTAAAAAAAGCATTGCCACTTGATAACCTAGACAATATCTACCATAGGAATTCATAGAAGTAGAGGTAAGTATGGTTTGGAACTATAATTAAAGACAGAACTTTCCTAAGTGAGTTCATAAAGAATAATGGGATTTGTTTAGGCATAAAGAAGCCATAGTTCCATTTGCATAGTAAAATAAGGAAGTAAAACTTTCCAGTTTCTTCTAGAAAGATGAGCTAAGTCAAATTTCCATGACTCAATAAGCAGGCAATGGAATGCAGGGCTCTATGAGTATTTCCAATGACTGCTATGCTATGCCCTTTAAACAGCCCTGCTTAAAAGCATGGAGCTAGAGCTTCCCAGGTCCCCAGACAAAATTGTTCACCTCCTTCCAGAACATCCTGAAGGGGAGGATGGGGGCTGGTCAAGCTGTCTTTAGCAGCATGGAACATCGGGAACTTTCAACATCATAACCACACTCTCAATCTCTGTCCACCAGGACATACTATGAAGCTGTGCACTGTAAGGTGGAGCCAAAGAGAACCCAGCCTGAGCAGAGGCTAAGAAAAGAGACAGCAGACTGTACTGGGGCAGAGGTGTGGAAGAACAGTGAGCAAATCAGAAGGGACTGAATCTCTCTGTTTCAGGCCACTGTCCTTGTGAAGAGATGCTAAACCCATGGTGCTTAGGGAAGAGTCTGCTTTTTCCACTATCCCCAACAGTACCCATGTTCTAATAGTCACTGCTACACTCAAGAATAATACCTAACACCACCTTTAAGCAGAACAGTTAAACCATCTTTGAAAAAAAGAAAATATCTTCCCATTTCTCCTGTGAATTATTCTTCTAGAAATTTTAGAAGTCGTTCCTTATTGTTAATTTTAAATTCTTTATTTTATAACACTTTTTACATCATATTCCAAACTCAATAGAAATAAAAGAAAAAGAAAACTGATTCTTCAGCTATGATGTATCTTTTGCTTTGAATGTTTTCACTATGATGGGACCTTATCTAATCTAACCTTCTCTTCCGACAGAAAAGGAACTTGAACCTTGAAATGTAACAGGACTTTCCTGAGGCCATACCGCTAGACAGAGGAACTAAGAGCAGGTTAGCTATGACTGACTAACTGGTTGGTGAAATGAAAGGATTCTAACTTTGAGAGAAACCACTTATGTCCATATTATAGTCCTTGGTGTCCAGAGAGGGGAATTCTTTTTTATTTCTTATTATTTTTAATTGACACAGAAGAATTGTACATGTTTATGGGATACAGTGTGATATTTCAATACATGCATACATTATGTAATGATCAAATCAATTATCTCAAACATTTGTCATTTCTTTGTGTTGAGAATATTCATTGTCCTCCTTCTAGCTATTTGAAACTATACAATATATTGTTATTATCTATAGCCATCCTACAGTGATGTGGAACACTAGAACTTACTCCTCCTATCTAGCTGTAATTTTGTATCCTTTAACAAATCTCTCCCTATCCATCTCCTCCTACCTATATTTCTCAGCCTCTAGTATCCTTTGTTATACTTTTTACTTCTATGAGATCAACTTGTATAGCTTCCACATAGGAGTAAGAACATGTGGTATTTGTCTTTCTGTGCTTAGCTTACTTCACTTAACATAATGTCCTCTGGGTACATCCATGTTGCTGTGAACAACAAGATTTCATTATTCTTATGGCTGAATAGCATTCTATGGTGTATATATACCATATTTTCTTTATCCATCCATTGACGGGCACAATTTGCTTCTATATCTTGACTATTGTGAATAGTGCTGCAATAAACAGGGGGTGCAGATATCCCTTCGCTATACTGATTTCCTTTGGATTTATACCCAATAGTGGGATTGCTGGATTATATGGTAGTTCTAGTTTTTGGTTTTTTGAGGAATCTCCATACTGTTTCCCCTAATGATATACTAATTACATTCCCATCAACAGTGTATAAGAGGTGTCCTTTCAGAGATGGCAATTCTGAGCCACATTAGAAGTAGACTTGAGATTTTAGAAAAGTTAACAGAAGACACCAGAGAGGTTCTCTAAAAGAAAAGCTGTTCAGTATAGTTGAAATCAAGTAAAGACCTATATTGATTTGGGATGGTTATGTAGATCTCTAGAGGGATAGTTTTTAAGGACTGCATGCAGAAGATATAGTGAGAAAGATTTCATCGATATTAAATACTAAATGAATTGCATAGACCTATACATTGAACAATGTTAGAAAGACTAAAATCCAGAACCAACTAGAGCGTGTAAAAAAAAATCAGTAATAACAAATAATTTTTATCATAAATAATGAGCTAAAAATGGCTATTTGAATTATGAGGAAAAAATTGATGGCTTTATATTAATTAGACCAGAGGAAGCAAAATCAGCTCAGACTTCATTTTCATATTCTGTGTTGAAGAACTGCACCTTTAGTTTTAAAAGGATAGACAAACATGTTACAAGGGAACAGGGCCTAATATGCAACCATTCTTCTACCCATTCATCCAAAAAACATTAGGCTCATATAATACATGAGGATTTTTCAGGGGTTAGGAATGTGACATATACATATGGCATGGAAGATAGAAATGTGACAAGGATCTAATGGTGAACAAAACCAAGTGATGCCTGTTTCCTCAAGAAGTTCACTTATTTAATGTAGGAGACATATTAATTCAATTGTCACCAAAAAAAAAAATGCAAAATTACATTTCCAAAGCGCTATGAAGAAGTCTATGGTGCTATGACACTAGGAAGATTTGATTTAGAGGAGCAAAGGAATGTGTGAGAAAGTGGTTGGGAAAAGCCCCCTTGGGGAGGGACGATTGAGCTGAGACCTCAAAATCAGTGGCGGTTACATTAGGATCATAGCATGGCAGAGAAGAGCCTGCCTGGAAGACAGAACTGTGTATGCAAGAGCCTCATGACAGTGTAAGCAAGGTATCAAGTTTCAAAAGCAGACCAGTGTGGCTGGGCAGAGAGATGAAGGCAGAGTGAGACATAGCTGAAGAGGTAGGCAGGGCTAGTCTAGACAGGACTTTCTAAGCCATGGTCACGACTTTAACATTTTCAAGGAACAAATAGGATTCATTGATAGAATGACATAATCAGATTTGTATCACAAAAAGACCACAGTGTTTACCAGGAGTAGACTTGGGGTACACATGTAGGAAGCTTTACATTAGTCCACGTGAGACATTCTGTGCTTTGAACTGTGCTTTGAACTGGGAGAAGCAGATCTAACAAAAAGGGGAAAATACAAAAGTATTTTTAGGTGGCATGATTTATTAAACATTTTAATGAACTGGATATGGGAAAAGAAGGTATCCTTATGACTATTTTCTAGTGTTCCAGTTTGCAGAACTGACCAGATGGTGGTGCCCTTCACCAAGCTAAGAAACAGCAAAGCCAACGGTGGTTAGGGTTGGAAACCATGAGTTCAAGAATAGCTTGAATTATGTTTGAGACATCCAAGTGGAGATGTCAAATTGCCAGATGGATATGTAATTTTGGCATCCCAAAGCAAGATTTCAATCAGGGAGGACATTCTAAGAAAGCTTTTTGCTGATGCTAAGGCGTTAAGTCTCCTATATAGATGTGTTATATAGATACATAGATATTCTCAGGTGCTAAGAGAAATTGCAGGTATAACCTTGTATCTATTGTTTCTTATTGTTTAGAAATCATGTATAAGAGGATTAAGTGCTAAAAGAATAAGAATGGACAAATATTTTGGAGGGAAAAAGGCTGATCCCACAAGCATACACTCATGAGTTCAAAGTTAATCACCAAAGCACTCTAGAACAGATGTGTAATAGGATCATTTGTGAGCTCTTCAAAAAGAAACCATAATTACTAGGTCAAAGTATAGTCAAACTCATTCTATCCATTTTCTTTTAAAAAAATTATCAAAGTGTGGTAGACTTAGGATTTAGACTTCAGCAAGACATTTGACAAACAGTCTCAAAATACCATTATGAAAAATGTAAGCTATATAATGACACTTTTAGGTGGATTGACAGCTGACTGCAAAAAGCAGATTTATGGTTCAAGAGAAAGAAGAGAATGGTGAGCAACAGTATATTGTTCTTTCCTTTTTGGTAATGTCTGGAGACATTTTTTGTTGTCATGACTGGGAGAGGAGTTTAGGGAGGGAGGAGAGAAAAGCAATGCTCTGAAAACTATTGGGTAAAGGCCAGAGATCCTGATAAATATTCTACAATGCAAAGGACAGCCCCTACCATGCCCTCAATGACCAAAAAAGAATTGCAGAATCCAAATGTTAATAGTGCCATTGTTGAGAAAACCTATTATAGGAGTATAAGTGAATAGATTATAATAAAAGGTCAAATATAGCATAACTTAATAAAGATCATTATAACATTTTATATTTGCTTCCTTCCAGCTATCAACTGTATCATTATTGGCAAGGAATTAGAGAGCCTCACTTCCGATCACTTCCTTCCACTACAGTATACGCTAGAAAGAATCTTCATGCTCCAACTATTCAGTCTAAGAATACACACTCATTCCCAGAGACTGACTTACCTTCTTTGAGCTTCTGCTTCTTTGTACAAAAAGGAGGTTGAACATGATAGTATTTATGGAAGGCTGAAAATGGCTCCCCAAAAGATATTCACATCCTAATCCCTGGAACCTTATTTGGAAAAGAGTCTTTGCAGATGTGATTGTTAGAAATATTGGTGTGGAGATCATTCTAGATTATATGAGTGCTAAATGCCATCACAAGTATCCTAATAAGAGAGAGAAAGAGAGTAATTACACACAGAGAGAAGAGAAGGCACTGTGAAAAAAGAGGCAGAGATTGGAGTGACTTCTTGTAACAACTCAAGGAATGCCAACAGCCAACAGAAACTGAAGCAAGAAAGGAATAGATTCACCCCTAGAACCTCTGGAGGGAGCACAGCTACATCAATGCTCTGATTTCAGCCCAATAATACTAATTTCAGACTTCTGACCTCCAGAACTGTGAACAAATATGTTTAATAGAATTAAACAATAGAAATTAAAATTTATATTAAAAATTTATAGAATTAAACAAATTTCTACTGTTTAAGCCCCCAAATCTGTGGTAATTTGCTATAGCAATCATAGAAAACTAATACAGGTTTTGGTGCCAGAAGTGGGATGTTGCTATAACAAATACCTAAAAACAAGGAAGCAGCTTTGTAATTGAATACTGCATAGAGACTAGAAGAATTCTCAGACATGTGGTAGGCTGAATAAAATGGGCCTCCAAAGATATATTTACTTTCTAATTCCAGAATAGGCAAATATTACCTTATATCGCAATCAATGTGATTATATTAAAGTGCTCAAAAGGAGAAGTTATCCTGGATTATCAGAAAGAATTAAGAAGCACAGTAGAGAAGGCTTTTATGGAATATATCATGAACAGAATGTATAAATATCAATGTTAAAGGTGATTCTGATGAGGGCTAATAACGAATGAGGAACATGTTATTGGAAATTGGAAGAAAGGTGATCCTTGTCATATAGGGGCATAAATTTGGCTGTATTGTGTACTCCAGTTGTGTGGAAAGCAGAACTTATAAGCAATGAACTTGTCTATTTAGCAGAGGAGAATTCTAAACAAAGTGTTGAAGGTGTGGCCTGATTTTTTTTTTTCCTGCTTATAGTAAAATTCAAGAAGAAAGAGGTAAATTGTGGACCTGTTAAGCAAAAAGGAATCAGAACTTGATGATTTAAGATATTCTTAGTGTATCCCAGATTGCAAAGGATACAAAAGTTAGGAGATTCACTGTTAGGAAAACATACTCTGGAGATAAGGCCAAGAGTGTGAATGGACAGCCTGTGGATAGTGCTGAAGAGATTCAGCATAGAATTCACGGGTCTGCTCAGCCATCTCAGCAGAAGGCAAGAACAGAAATAGAATTATTCAGGAAAGTTCTGTCGGGGAACTTCTTGCCTAATGATGACAATCCTTATGACATACACAGGAGAGCTGTTTTAAAATGTTATACCAGCAGGAGGATGGCCAGTAGGAACTGAAGGAAACAGAGAAAAGATGAAATGAAAGAAGGTTGTCAGATGCCCAAAATTCTAAAAGCAGGAAATGGGCTGATAAATCTACTCAACCATACGCGTACATTACCATTCAGTAAAAAGAAAGAATTACCCTGAGGACAGAGCTATCACTGTGGGCTCAGACAGAGGCAGAGGATAGAGCCTTGGTCTTGGAGAGCAAAGCCTTAAGTCACAGAGGCTTATTCTCATGCCTTACGAGACATGCCTTATTTTGAATTACCTTGGGATAGATGATCCCTTCATTCCTTCCGTTTTCTCTGTTTTGGAATGGAAATATCTATAACTGTAATCCTATGCCTGTCCCATCTTCATATTTGAAAGCAGACAATTTCTAGTTTCACAGTCTGCAGATGGAGAGGACATTTTCTGCAGGATCTTGAGATGAATAATTTACCCCAGATTATCCAGGTGACCCCTAAATGCAATTGCACATATCCTTATAAGAAAGAGGCAGAGGGAGTTTGGAGACAGACCCACACACAGCAAAGAGAAGACTATGTAAAGATGAAGCAGAAAGCGATGCAGCCACAAGCCTAAAAATGCCAACAGCCACCAGCAGCTGGAAGAGACAAGGAACAGATATTTCCCTAGAGCTTCCAAAGAGAGTGCCTCTCTGAGATTTCTGGCCTCCATAACTGTCATTGAATAAATTTCTATTCTTTTCAGCCACCAAGTTTGTGTTAATTTGGAACAGCAGCTATAGGAAATTAATATAGTATTCTACAATTCTAAAACTGAAATCAGGAGCTGTGATGGACTGGCAGCAGGCACTCAAATAACCTAGATCTTCAAGTGACTGAAATTCAGAGTGACGTGGCTGTAACACATGTAATGTCACCTAAGACTTTCTTAAAAGAAGATTAGAGCACAGAATAAGGAAGCCAGTGTCCTGTTTTCTTTTAGTGTTCAAACAACGATATTATACCCAGTGGTCTGTGCTATAGCTTTACAAGACATTGACATATTGAAATTTATTTAAAGAAAAAAAGAGCAAGAGAAGAGAGAAATCATGCATATGACAAAGAGTTGAAGAAACTAAATAGAAGTATTTAGTGCTTATTCTGAAAATATCTTGCGTGGAATGGCAGCTGCCCTCAAAGTATCCAGAAGCCTGTCTTGTGGAAGATGGAAGAGAGTCTTATTCCCTTTGGCTCAAAAAAATCAGGACCTGGATTTAAGGATAAGTTACAAAGAGGCAGATTTGGGTTCCATAAATTAAAAGCCTCAAATTTTGATTAAACTGCCTCAGTGGTGATAGATTGTTTGGCACCTGAGAGGTTCATAAACTAGAGTGATTACCTACTGGGGATATTTGGGGGGAGATTCCTGCATAAAGTAGTAGATCAAATAAGATGCCCAAGGGCCCATTCAAATATGATTCTGTAATTCTACTGCCATTAGTAGGAGGGGAATAGGTCAAGTTTTTATCCAATGATATTTGAAGATTTTTTCATTTATTGCTTAGCTTCCTCTTTTCCAGATCTCCCCCCAAAATATATAGCGTCTTTTACCCTTACTGATAGTGTTATCATCTAACATTAAAGCTCTCTTGACCTTCGGTGAACACACCAAATTCTTCACGGCTTCCACAATTGCAGAATCTAATATAGAAGCCAGACCTGAATCTGGGCTTGACCAATTATAAGCAGAACTAGAAAATGACAGCCTATATTCTGTTTTTCTGCTGAAGTACCCACTAACACAAACTCACGCTTGCTTTTCTAAAATGGTGAACTGTTCAACTTATCCATCTTTCTTAAATATTTTTGAACTTCATTTCATAAAGCTTGCTGATCCTCTTCATATGAATAAGATAAACTTGGCAGGAATTGAACTTAGTTCTGTTTGTTTCTAACCTCTAATTAAATGCTAATCCTACCCTCCAGAGAGTGGTGTCCTCAGCCAACTTACAGTGTACTTTCTCTTCCCTTTCTCGTGTTCTCTAACCAACTAGATAAACAAGACAGGACCCCGGGGAGAACTCTGAACCCTCTTCTTTGGCTGTGCTTATAAAAGAGAAAAGCAACACGGAAATCAAACAACCAGATATTTGAGTACTGCAATATCAAACTACTGTTTTTCGTAATATTGTAACTGCTTCTGAAGTGGCAGAGTAGTTGTTATCTCCTCCCAAGCTGGAAGTGCTTCATCAATTACCATTTTCTAGGCATGACCCATCATGCCCATGGCTCTACCCCATGATACAATTATCTAGGAGAAATCAAATCTTTGTCAGTGGCTTCCAAGTATTCCACAGGAGCCCTCAATTCTAATATGGTTTCTCCTTTTTAGAAAGAGAGCTTTGGACGGTACCATTAATATGTATTATCATTCACAATATTGCCACAAAAAAACACAAAAGCGTAGGGACTAAAGGGCACGCTACCAAAAAAAATTATATCCACAACTACTTAGACTTGTTTAAATGAAATCTAAAAACCTTGTCTGAGCTATTTGTGTATGCAATTGTGACTTTAATTGACCTGAAAGAAATTCACAAAAGTCAGTTTTAACCAAAATGCCAATTTTATTTCTGAATAAAATGCAAACAAATCAGCAAAGCTTTATTTCAGTCCATTGACGGTAATATGCAAGTAAATTCTAAAGCCAGGATCTTCAAGTTCAATCTAAGCTTGCATCTAAAAATTGGAAAATGCAATATTATACCCTAAGGTTGTATCTGGGTTATTTTTAATATAGAAAGAGCAAATCACTCATCAATCAACACAAATTTATTGAAATCCCAAAAGGTACATGATTATCACTAATAAAAATGATTAGGATGCATTTTATTCATATAAAAAGACGATGTAAATGCTGAATAATTATGTCATTATTTCAAATCTGATTTGAGAGGCAAAGCATCTATATTTGGCAAGACTTGTTCCTCTGCTCCTAATCACTGAGCAACCATGAAATTGACTATAAACAATAACTGACACCTCATTTACAAAAGACTTTGCATATTCCAGCTGTAACATTTTATGCTAGCATTGATAGCTCTTATTTAGTTCACCTCATGGAAGAGCCACAAAAGTTTAGACATGTACATTGAATAGCAAAAATATAGGAACTAAAAATCCAACTTGGTTTCCATCAGCATGATAAGTAGCACGCTTTTAAAAGCATAACAAACTGATCTATTAAAGTGAGTTTACTAAGCCAATTAAGTATAAATATGAACTATTTATTATCACAGAATATATTAAACTCCATTCTCCTAAACAGCTAAACGACTACATCTTTCCTTCATAAAGCAATCCTACATTCTGTCAAGTATTGCAATAGTTTTCAAATTACACTCAAAGGGTCAGGAGGATCAGTACTCAAGGCCGGAATACTATGTGGATCTTTCAGGCCCAAGCACAGGCAACTGCGAAGACTTTGCCGGGCAAGCCTCATGTTGAGAAAGCTGCTGTCCCAGCATCAGACTTGACTCACAGCCAACGCATTGCAGTCCCTGGAGGGAGTTGCAGTCCAGGACTCCACCCGCCCCACACCACTGGCCCTGCTCATACACATGTTGCATTCCTAGCTGAGGCACCTCCATTCAGAAGCCCCCTTATGGGTGTGCACGCAGGCTTGTGGGGAGCAGGATGACAGGGAGGGGCCTTGGCTAAGACACTGTGCAGGCATCTCTCCCTCCCCACAGCTCCCAGGTCCACAAGACGGCAAGAGGCTTTTGTTTGGGGCTCTTTCAGCAGTGAGTCAAACCCCCTCCTCCATCTGTGCTGACCATCTGCCCCTTGCCCAGTGCCACTCCAGGGGAAGAATGGGACATCAAGGGAGGTGGCACCCCTTTCTCTTTCTGGCCTCATGCTTATGCTATTGAAGTATGTGAGTAAAGACTTGATCATTACATTCAGTATGACTCACTGTCCTAATTGACCACCATGACACCTGGCAGGTCTCTAACAAGTCCAAGAGTTCCATGGAGGAGCCCTGAGGATGTCACAGGGAAGGACAGAGAGACTAGGCAGAAAGAGCCCTCCCCGCCCCTGCCAAATACACCTACTTATTCCAACCGGAGTAATTCTGCTTCTTTATGTTTCATATATTGAGGCTATGAGCAAGATTTCAACTGAGAAAAAGGTTGTTCAAGGCTTACCATAGCGTCTGACACATAGTGAGAGATCAGTAAATATTAGTCATGATGATTATTGTAATTTTGAAAACCACTGTACTAGTAGTTCTCATTTCTAGATTCTAAATAATGGTGCCTTTTGGAAAGTAAAGATCCCAGCACAAGCAGGTAGTTCATCATTCACTGTGGATTCCTCACTCTCAGAGCAGGTAAGACTCAAGCGTCACTGCACAGGGCAATCTAGATTCTTTTTAAAAAGTCACAAAGAAAGTGACAGAAGCTAGAGCCTGTCTTTACCAAACTCTTCTACTCAGAGAGAGAAAAGAGGAAAACATGCCTTATATGGAGTCACTGATGAATAGAGATAAGAGTTCTCACTACCATCATGGTTGTCATCACACCAAGAAAGTAAAACCAAGTGAACCTATATTGTCAACACACATCAGATGGGGGCTTTCATATGTTGTCTATGTTAATGCTTTCATAAATCCTTAATGTATAATCCCCATTTTATAGATTAAGAAACTGAAACTTGAAGGGATTGAGCAACACTTCCAAGGTCACAGATCAGAAGATGAGTTCCAACTACACTTTAACCAGTTTGATTACAAAGCTCATGTTTCCAACACCTACTCTATATTACCCCCTCCAATAATGTTCCTACTTGCATAGAGTGGAAAAATACATGTTCTACCACTTATCCCTTGTATTAAGTGCCTTAATAACTAATTCTTTTAAACTACCAACAAAGAAATATTCCCAAATAGTCAAAGCAAAATCATCATCATTTTCTCAGACATACACAATTAAAGAAAAATGAATAAAAAACAAAACCTGATGACCCAACAAAATTTCCAACTGTTCACTGGCCCAATCCATACTTGACCTTTTTCTCATCTTTCCACCTAACAGTCTTCTCTCCTAGAGTGAAAAATTAAGGTGAACACGAGTGTTATCAGCAAACTGTAGAGATACCCAGGTTTTTCTCCAATTCCTGTGATCACTTTCAATTGAGCCACCCACTCTTTTCCCTGTCCTGTAATCAAAAACCAGGTCTTCTGGTTGTGACAATAAAATAGAAAGGTGTTAAACTGGCCAATGTGGGAATTCAATACTTTATCTTAAGATTTTTTATTAATATTTACCTATATATTTACATATATTTTGGTTAATTCACAGCTAAGATTAAAATCCCATAAGGTACCACACATGACTTTACCTCTTCCATTCCATCAGCATCCCCACAGCCTTCAAACCCCACTCTCACACTCAGCTGCTGCATGATGTCCATGTTCAAGAAGGGAATGTAAACTTAAGACAGGGTTAGCACCTTGGAATTAGCCCACTGCCCAGCCTTTTCTTGCTTAAGTTAATTTCCATCCATGAACAATTAAGCCAACAAGGTATATTTCTTTGTTTTCATGAATTAATCAGTGCCACTTCATAATTAATCACTTTCCGGAAAGTAGATTTCTCCTTCAACTTCTCTGTGACTTTCACGGCCAGTTATAAGATGCCTAACTAGATAAATCATCCACTTGAAATTCAATGAATTGTCACTGTAAGTGGTATAAATGGCAAGTTTGCAATCTGCTAGGATAGGTGTTATAAGGTCTCCACACTTAACCAAAATATAGACGCTCTGTGCTAGTCAGGGGCACAGCTGACTCACTTGGTGAAGAATATGGATGACTCATTTGTGAGATCCAAAATACCACCAATGCAAATGATCTAATGATGTTTTTCGAATCTGTCAACTGTTATAACATTGGGAGGTTACATTGCCCGTTTCCCTGTGTGGCTCTTTATACTGCCTGGAAACAATAAAAATATCCCCTAGCCAGATTGACCTGTGTCCATCTTTATGTTATTCCAAGACCCTAAAAGGCAAGGACTATAAGAAAGGGAAGTGTTACTACAGTCCTATTAGGCAGTAGGACTATAAAATTTGTTGTTCATCATGACCTTTCTTTAAGCATATGACTCCTTTAAAGAGTTGACTCCAAGAGACTAAATGTCCAACTTGCCTTCTTACATTTCAAAACAATCAAAATAATATTTCCAAATCCCAAAGAATCTACACAAGCCAGGGAGAATCTCGAGGGATCTTTGTAGTTTTCTTTAAAAAGACACAATGGACTGGGGTTCATCTTGATAAGAAGTTCCAGTTAGCAGTCCTCTTGCCCATCTCCTAAATAAACCTTTTCTTCTGACTTAACTTTGCCAAATGGATACAGACAAATGAAATTCATTCCTCATGCTCATTGGCAGGCTACCATATTTCCTCCCCTAGAGAAAGTCGGAGCATGGACGGTGTCCCCAATCTTCAACCTCTAAGAAGACTACAAGAGTGAGACAGTTCAGTTACAGGAGTGTAATTAATGTCATTATATCACTGTTGGGAGAATGATTATGCCTTAAATTTAGAGGTCACCTCTCTGTAGGGATTTGCAAAGGAAAAATTCTCACCCTCACATTGTCTTACTCATCCTGACAGCACCTCCTGTGAGACAGGCAGACACTCTGCTTTGCTCTGCTCTACGTGGCCTCTCTGGGAAAGCACACACATTTAATTCAGCATCCTCAGATGCTTTCCCTAGAGGACCTGTCTTCTGTCTCCCTCCCTGGGATGTATGCAGGGCCAGCTTCATGGTCTTGTGACCTGCATAGTTGCACAGAGTCCCACGCTTAGAAGGGCCCTGTGCTTAGTTTAATGCTCTAATATCACTCTCTTGAAATTCTTAATAATTTTTGAACAAGGGGCCACAAATTACTATTTTACACTGGGCCCCACAAATCATAGTACCCATATAGATTTATGAAGCTGAACCTGGAATGTGAATGAGGAAACATTGTGCCAAGCAGCCTGCACCCTGTAATCTCTACAGAACTTATGTACCCCAGTGGCATGGTAGTCATCAGTGCTGTTGACCAAATATTTTTGAGTTCTCCTAACAAACACAGAAAAGATTGAACTAAAGCTTGCTTTAGTCTATGAAATAAGCAGGAAGTGATTATGTCAACTCTGATCAAAAGGTTTAAAAGCCTCTGCTCTACTTGCCACATTCTCTTTCTCTGGCTTCAGTGGTCAAGAGACAAGGCCCCCAGATAACTTTCAATAAAAATGTTCTGTGAGGAAGGAATAAACCTTGGTGATTTTAAGCCTCTGAGATTGTATGGCTATTTTTTCCATAACTTAGCCTATCCTAATAGATACAACTGGTCATAAACTCAGGTTTCCAGAGCATCCTTGTGCAATACAAGTCTTGTGCAAGAAGCTGGCAAGAAGAGGCGGACTGCATGGCAATAATGTTTTTGAGAATGGGGAAGACAACTTCTACACAGACATATTGGAGGGGGTGGTGAGCTGTTAGAAGAAGCCTACTGGCTATCGTTGAACTTATTTAGTCCAATTATTCACCCTGAACCACATAACATATAGCACTAGCCGGATTTATTTGTAATGATCTCAAGAACAAATAAACTCGTATCAAGGAAAAAAATTTTGAGCAAATTTGTATGTCCTTCTATCTCTGCCATTTTGTTTCTCAAATACTCAGCAGGTGTTAATTTAAAAAAAATGAGGAAAAGGAAGAAAGTTAAAATGACCTTAAAAGACCCCCAAAATTACTGTCACTTTTTCTGCAGTTGACTGGTAAAGTTCAGTAGATATACAATATTCTAATAAAATGTTTGGTAAGCTTGGGAAATGTAGCAGCTTAAAATAAAAATCTAACCTATTCGATATTTGTCTGTCTCACAAGCAAGAAATCAAGGTCAATGTGAATCTACAGTAGCCCCTCGAACAGCTCTGGAAAGAAGGGTCTCATCCCGCCTGCAAGTTGGAACAGCTGCGGTGTTCTTTTATTCATGACCAAATGTTTCCAGAATGATTAAACTGGTACTGTAAATGTGCAGTCTGTATCAGCTGAGTGACAAGGATTAAGTGAGATTCAGATTAAAATGCTAAGTGAGTTTGTACCAAGATCAAGCCAGATATATAGTTAACACTAAGAAAATACATGCTGAAGAAGAAGTGTAAAACAACCACCTAGAGAAAACCCTGGAATAACAAATAGCATCAGAGAAATTGTCTTGAATCGCAAGTAAGTCAGCGAGGGCTGCATTACATTTTTGAAAGCACAATTGCTGGGCAATATTTAGAAAAAAATATATACAGCCAAACAAACAACTATCATATATATACACAGTGGGTTTGGTTCAAAAGGAAGGTACAACTATAATGTCCATTTTATTGATACAATAAATGTTGATGGACAAATTTCAGAACAAAATATAAGTTTGAAACCAAAAATTACTATAAGCACTGCTCTTCTTTTATGACTGAAAAAGAATAAAAATGCTTTGAGTCATGTAGAGATTTTCTCCCCTGAAAATCCACAATTGAAAGCTGAAATGAATGGAAACTTATTATGTACTAAACAATAGCTTAGGCAAATAGTTACATTGGTTTCAACAAGTAAAATAAAAAAGAAAATATCATTAGAAAGAAATCTGTAATCACTATATGAGTAATGTCTTGAAATGTTGTTGTATAATGAGATAGAAATAAAGCCACATAGCCTTTTGATGATGACATTTAAAGTGATCTGAGACACTGATGAATAAATACGATGTTTGAATTAACAACTTCAAACCTCCCTGTCTGTGGCCTTCCAGTCTTCTGTAAATCAGCTCACATTTCCTGGAACTTATCCCCATTTATCTACAGATCTTTGCACAGCTTGTGTTTTTAGATTTTCAAAGGGAACAGAAAGGGCACAATAGTCTTACATCCTTAGAAATTCCCAGTAATGGCCTTTTGCCTGATAAATTTCCCCAGCTGGCTTCATGGAAACATTTTTTTCCCAAACCATTAAACACTCCAAGCTTATCCTCCTGCAGGTGATGACATACTATTCTCACTCCTGGAGCTCTGAATGGGAATGGTGGAATGACGATAAAATTTCATCGTCCATGCCAGATGAGTATGAGGAAGTACCTGGGGTAAAGTGAGTGAAGAATCCATCCAGCCTAAGCACAATCTCCACAGCAATCCAAGAGCAACCCACAGCTCTCATTTCTAAATCAGTAGAATGTAGATAATAATAATATATAACACTTCATAAACCAAATAATCTTTGTACACCATTTACGGGTTATCCAGCACAGACAGAGTTAGCAATGCTATTATGATGATAGTGAATTCTCTCTCTTCTGGGAAAAATTTAGCGATACCTTCAGCCTCTGGGATGCTTCTACCCACAAATTTCTACTTGTGTGCTACAGATGTCAGTTCTATCTAGTAGGTGAACAGATGTGGCATCCCAAAATTGGACAGAAAGATAAAATATAGACTGTTAAAGAAAGGTCAGGAAGAGGCAGCTGCACAGGAAGAGTAAGTAGAAAACAATGTTTCAGGTCCAACCCCTGATGAGGTGTTAAATGACTGGTAGGAGCCTTCCCTGCTGTAATCCAGTTAACATTTAGCTCCTAATTATCACTCCTCAGTGGAGTCCAGACTAGATAATTATGAACTGCAACCTCCAGGCTACACAGGAAATGTTTGATGCTACTAAGCCACCGACTCAATCACCTAACAGGTACTGCAATCTAGAAGCATGTAGAAAGAATATTACTCTAGTTAACCAGTAAAGTGTCATATTTTTTTCTAGATCTGGCCTGCAGTTCAATGACTTCTAGCCAAACAAGATGTGAATGACTTCATCCAAGATTTCTTTCTAAATTCTCTCAAATACCAGCAGTCGTGGACTTTGTAAAATACAATCTGAGATTCCAAACCTAGATTTTGCTTCCCATAGTTACAAAGCAATGCTAGCAATTCACCACTAGTACCTTTGTTTTTTTAGCAGAGATGATAAATTTCCAGATCTTTCCATTCTTCCAGAAACCATTTTCTCAGTAGCTAAATGGCACAACTGCTGGTGTTACAGCCCAACAAGATTCATTGCTGCTGCTCAAGAGGAAGCCAATGCGCTGAGACAGCAGGGGTTGCAGCAGAGAAAGAGTTCAATATCACAGGTGCCATGCAAGGGGACGGGAGGAAGTTCTCAAATCCATTTTCCCAAGAATTTGGGAGAAAGGGTTTTAAAGATAGTTTGGTGTGCCAAGAGCTAGGCAATTGGGTCTGCTGATTGGCTGGGTTCAAGTTGGAACCATAAGGGTGTAGAAATTGTCTTCTTGTACTGACTCAGTTTCTGCAATGGGGGTCACAAGACCAGTTAAGTTAGTTCCTTGGTATGGGCCACTGGTCTGGGTGGGTCAGCTGTTCCACCAGAATGCAGGATTGGAAAATTTCTCACAAACTAGCCTTAGGTTTCACAAGGATGATGTTATATATGGAAGTAATAAAGAAAACTTAGAATCTTTAAGACCATCAGCTGTATGATTCCGGAGTAGTAAGCAATTATAAGAAAGCAAGCTAGGGAACAATGGCTGGTTATATGTATATTCATATATTTTCCCTGCCACAGTTCCCACCTTGTGGCTCTTTATTAATTTTATAAAGGTTGGGGATAGAATGATGACTAAAACACAGGTTCTACCCCTCAAAAGTTCACAGTTACATGTATATTATATAAGAGACTAATGGAGAAGATGAAGATTTTCAATACACCAATATGAGCAACAAAGTCATTTGGAGGAGGAAGGTCGTGGGAGCATGCAAGATAGAGCAACTAAACCCGACTGGGAAGGGCCTAAAAGGCTTTTCAGAGAAGCAATGATCTGTACGTTACATTTCAATGATAAGCAGGAGCAAAAAGAGGAAAGGCATCTTCAGCAGAGAGAAGGCTGAGTAGAAAAAGGCTTAGCATGGTTTGAGCAAAGTGAGAAGCTTGTTGTATATGACGCAGAGTGGAGGGCATGATGTTGGAAAGATAGGCAAGGAACATAATGTAGAACATAGCATGAGGGCCATTACAAAATACACCTAGGAGTTTGTATTTAATCTTATAGATAATAGGAACCAATAGCAAGGTTTTTGATTTTTCAAATTTGGCTTTGGTTTTAGTGTTTTGTTTTTAAGACAAGGGAATGACACAAACAAACTTTGATTTTTGAAAGATTATTTAAAAAATGAAAGGTGTAGAGAAATGTAGTAGAAGGAAAGATAATAGTAATGACAAGACTAGACAAGATATTGTTCTGACCAGTCCAGGAAGAACAGGTCGGGATTGTGAACCAGGATAAAGGCAGTGGAGAGGGAAGGCACGTCAATTTAAAAAGACATTTCTAAGTTGCAAGCAAAAGAAATCAGTGATATTTGGATGTTTTGGGATAAGGAAGAGAGTGAAACTAAGAATGCATTTGCAATTAAGAGTGGGTGAAAGTGTGGAGTAGGGAAATAGAAGCCTTTCTCCAGCTCCGGAAAGCTCTCTCCCCAACCCCTTTTTGGAGATGGTGTGTATGCTCAGGACTTCTGCACGGAAATCGAGTCATGGAATAAAATGAAGCTAACTGGATTCCCTTAGGTCTGCATTCATTAGCTTGACCTCATTTGAACCATTTCAGCCAACCAGCCCCAGACCAAGAATTTAAAAATCAAACTAATTTACCAAGCACACACTATCCTCAAGCAAAATCAGAAAGCAACTGCTTCAAATAGCCCTGACTCAGCCTCAGTTCCCCAGAAAGCAGAGCCCAGCACAAAGACATTTGTACCAAATAAATAAATAAACAAGCAAACTGTATAGAGAGGAATTCCAGGAGCAGGAGAGTAAAGTAGGGAAGAGGGAGACTCAACACAAATGCATGTCAGTCACTGCTACAGACAACTGACTGTGCAGTCACCCAAGCATGGTGCCTGAGATGTCATACTGGTTAAGGGCTTCCATGCCTCTCCCGTTCACCCCCTTTTGATCACCTGCAATGGTTGAGTAATTAAAGATATGTAAAACACATTTTAATATGCAAAGTACTATAAAAATATTCATTGTTAGGTATACTCGGATGAACACCGTAAAGCACATTGAATCTGGTCTTATGCTCCAGATTCAACAGCGCCAGTTGAACTGTAGGTGGTATCCCTTCCTCCTTACGTACCTCTTCTAATTTTGCAATGTGCTGGGTTGAATAGGGTCACTCTCCAAAATTCGTGTCCACCCAGAACCTCAGAATGTGATCTTATATGGAAATAGGATCTTTACAGATGCAATTAGTTAAGATGAGGTCATATTGGATTAGGGTGAGCCCTAAATGCAATGACTGGTGTCTTATAAAAGAAAGGAGGAGATTCAGGAAATGAATATGGGAAGAAGGTGGGGCAAAAATGGAGGCAGAGATTGTAGGGACGCATCTACAAGCCAAGGAACATCAAAAATTGCAGGCAACCACCAGAAGCTGGGAAGGAAGTATAGGATGGTTTCTCCCTCAGAGCCTCCAGAAAAAAAACATCCTGCCTACCTCTTGATTTCAAACTTCTGGTCTCCAGAACTATGCGAGAATAAATTTCTGTTATATGCCAATCGATTTATGATACCTGGTTATGGCAACCCCAGAAAACTAAAACTAGCGTTGTTCTCACTGACAATTCCTTGACTAAGATATTTGAGTACCTGGGTAACTGTTGGATCTGCCAAATTAGACCGCAAAGTTCATATACCCCACCAGCTAGACTGACAAAACACTGCATATACATCCTCCAAAAAACACATAGATTTTTATCTTGCCAAACTGAGCTAAATATTCTTGCTACAGAACTACTTCAGGAAATTTGAGGATGGATTCACTGACAATGTATAACATACACATCTAAAATAATTTAGTTTGTAGGTGTTTTAGAAAAAGAAAGAACATTCAACTTTCATGCTTTTAATATAAGAGCAGGGAATTCAGCTCTCCATTACAAAAGTTCTCAGTTCATATCAGTGTCCTGAAAAGAGAGGAAAAGTTAGTATAGTGTATAAGAAAAATGACAGGGAGAAAGGAAGAGAAAGGGGGGAATAAGAAAACACACATAAGAAAATGTGTGCTAACACACATCTTTTCATCCTTTCTCTAAAATTGGGCTGCACCATTAGGTCTTATGATCATGGGGTGGATATTATGCCATAGTTTAATGAAAACTTCCTTTGACAACTTCTGAAAAGTTCAAGAAAACAACATCAGAGCACACTGGAATTGATGAAATATGAGTAACAAGAAATGAAGGAGACAGTTTGGGGTGGCCCTATAGGCTGAGACAAGTACTTTTGTGGAAGATGAATTGCTGTTTTCCCATTATAGAGTTCCTGGGCTTAGGGGATAGTAAGTGATGCCCTAGTCACCCTACTCAATGAAAAACTATCTTTTATACCCTAGAAAATGCATTCTATTGTCAACCATTACATAATTTTTTTTGTGATAAGCACTTTTTAAAAATTTTTTCAGTTTTGCAACGTGTAAAGAAATGACTTAGAAAATTAAATTTGAAAAATAAAAGAGGCTTTAAATGTTAAATTCTTGATTTTACAGGCTTGTAAAACTGAAAGACAGAGATTAGGTGATCTGTGCAAAGTTGCAGTCAGAAGTATACAGAGAAATCAGTATTCCATATAGCTTTTTCTATCATGCCATGCTCTCGTCCTAGATTTTAGTGAGTCCTTTGGAAAGACACATGTAAATTTACTACCTAAGCCAAAAAGCTGTGACATTGTCTTATCATAATCTTTTAAAGGTTGTGATTGCCTTATTTGGTAATACTTGAAAGTTACAGGGAACCTTTCAAATAAAATCCAGACTTCTAATCTAATTGGATCTTAGTTTGCACAATATAAACTATGTTATCATTACCAAAAAAGTTCTGATTATTAGAACACTCACCTCAGAGGCATTGCATACTAGGCCTGTTCAATATATAATAAACTCAAAAATTAAATGGAAGAACTCCTCCAGATATAACTGTACTGGAAGCAATACTCACAGATCTTTGCTCTTTAGCCAACAGCAATCCAGTGCTTAGCCAAAGAAATTTCACACAATCTTCTACCTTGGGGCCTCACACCTAAGACACTCCTCTTTCTCCCATTCTTATTTCTGCTCTTATTTCTTGAACTTATTTCATTAAGCTTTCAGGAAGAATACCAATTAAACACATCCTTTCCTAATTCCATTCCCACTTTAAGCTTTCCAGTTCCCTTTACCATAAAAGGTACTGAGAGTCTCTCTAGAAAGTATTCCTAAATTATTCCTTGCTTTAGACATAAACACTGATGATCTATATATTAATGCAAATGTAATAGGGAAGGGAAATGTATAAATCATGCCATTACCAGCTATTACCGCTGTAGCTTTAATTTGTTCAGTAAGTTGAGCAGCCAGTTACCTAACAGGGCACAAAGGAGGGTCACAGAAGAGGCAAACTTTGATAATGAAAGTTCTACATCATGGGCGTGCTCAGAAAAGGCAAGCACCGCTAAGCAAACTCAGGGAGCAGTGTCAGGAAAACATTATAAGCAAAAAGAAAAACGGTACTCGAAGGGCTCCAGGAAGAATTTTTCCTTACTTAGCAACTTGGGTTGAGACTTGACCTCTAAACCTCTGAAATAATAAATCCTCATCTCTCTGTCTCTTCTGTACACACACACACACACACACACACACACACACACACATTTTGTTCCTATAATTTTAGCTCCACATTCAGGGAAGAAGTAATATTCCACTCCATGAAGACCATTATACCTATTGCTATGTGGTTAATGAGTTAATATATTCAAAGCACTTAGAAGTGGGCCAGACACATGCTAAGTACTATGTAAATGTTAGCAATTACTACCATTATGGCCGTTCATTTATTTTTTTCCCCATAAAACGTCATTGAGAATCTCTTAAATGCCAAGCACTGAAGTAGGTGCTATGGAAATAAAGAGAAATCAAATATGATTCCTAATTTTGAGGATTTTAGTGTGATGAGAATACATGAAAACAGATGGTGGTGCTCAAATCCTTCTATTAACCTTATGAGTCAAGTATCATTATTCCCATTATACTCATGAAGAATTCGAGATTCAGAGAAGTGACTCGCAAATACACAGCTGATAATTGTGGAATTAGGACTTGAAACCGGGACTGTCCAAACACAAATCAGAGCTGAAGCTTAGAATGTAGGATGTACGGTTGCCACAGATATAGTAGACCTCTGATTCGATGGTTTGGAAAAGGAAACATAAGAGCTAGATGGTACTAATTCTCCATGAGAAAAGCAATGAAAGCTTCAGAGAGGAGATGACACTTGAGCAGAGAAGACTGCAAAAAAAAGAGTAGAAAGGAAAGAGGAATTTCAGCCTATGAAGCAATGCCTTGTTTTGCTATGGTGTCAAATATACTCTAATAGCTATTTAAATCCAGTAGCTTCCCTCTCCTTGTTTGGGACAATTGATCTGTTCATTCAATCAGAACTTATTGAGCAACTACTCTGTATAAGTCCATATTAGGCTGGGTGTGGTGGGTTGTGCTACTCAGGAAGCTGCGGGGGCAGGGGGAGGGGGAATTGCTTGAAGCCAGGAGTTCGAGACCAGCCTAGGAAACATAGCAACACCCCATTTCTAAAAAACAGAAAAAAATTAGCCAAGTGTGGTGACACCTGCCTGTAGTTCCAGCTACTCAGAAGGCTAAGACAGGAGGATTGCTTGAGCCTCGAGTTTGAGGCTGCAGTGAGTTATGTTTGTACTGTTGCAGTCCAGCTTGGGCAGCAGAGCAAGACCTATCTCTTTAAAACAAAGGAAAAGACCATGACCATGACTATATTAGGCACAGACATGGATACAAAGAAGATTCCAAAACACATTCCACCCCTAAGGATCTTCCTCAAGTAAGCAGCTGACTAGATTAGCTCCTCTCTTAGACTCCAGTTCTTGCAATCTGTGTGTAGTTCTTCTTTCACCCTGGCATGAAAAGCAGCTATAAAATGCTTCTGAATAGAGCATTGCTATGCACTGAATGTTTGTGTGGCTCCAAACTGCATATATTGAAATCCTAACATCTTACATGATGTATTAGAAGGTAGGGTTTTGGGGAAGTAGTTAGGTCATGAGGGTGGAGCCTTTATGAATAGGATTAGTGCTCTTATAAAAACACACAGAGGACTTGCTTCCTTTCTCTCTCTCTTTCCACCATGTGAATAAACAAGAAGTCTACAACCTGGAAGAAGGTCTACACCAGAACCCAACCATGCTGTCACCCTGATCTCAGACTTCCAGCCTCTAGAACTGCAAGAAATAAATAGTTGTTGTTTAAGCCACCCAGTCTAAGGTAATCTGTTATAGCGGCCCAAACTAAGACAAGCACAGTTCCTGTTACTCCAAGACTAACTATTTGAGATCGCAGAACACAGATTACAAACAATAATTTTATTTTCAGAAGAAGCAAAAATGTATTAGTGCCCAAGAATAACAAATCTGAAAAAGAATTAGGACCCTAGTTTAATCTAGCCTATGAATAGGAAATTTGGTCTAAAAGTGAGCTGGGAAAAAGGATGGGTAGCATTTATTTTGAGAAACTTCTGAGCTAGAAACACGAAGAGGTGAGCTCACGTCACACACAGGGCAGCAGAGTCAGAACTTGAATCCAGTTTAGTTCAATAAGCCTAACGTCAATTAGCCCTCTCCTTTGGGCCTGGTACACGTGAGGAGAAGTTTCTCATTGGTTCTGTGGTCAGAAAGAAAGTGACTGGAAAATCCAAGGTGTTTTAAAGGAATTTGAAAACCTATTACATTTTTCATGATTCTATGACATGGCATAATTAAAGCACATGCAGCACGCTTCACTTGCCCCAGGGAAATCTCACTGGATGAACAAGGTATGGTTCCTCTCCTGTGGGTTCCACTGTCAAGACTGATAGGAAAACATCTAAATAAGTATTACTGCTACTACTAACAACAATAATAATAATAGTAGTGAACAATTAAGGACTGTCTTTTATGTGCCAGGTGCTTTATCCTTATTTTCTCTAAGCCTTATACATACCCTGTGAGGTGGGTATATCCCCATTCTTACTGAGATTCAGAGAAGTTTCAAAACTTTCCCAGAATGACATGGCTAAGAAGGAGCAGAGCGGGACTCAAAGCTAGATTAACTCTAGCAACACAAGAGTTGGTAATGAGTGGCTGGACAAGATCACATGCAAGACACCTGAATTCAAATCTCGGTTGTACCACTTGCTACTTCTGTGAGCCTTGAACAAGTTCCTAAACACAGGGCCCTTATGTTCACAATTAAGGTTATTGAGAGAATTATATAAGATTACATGTTGTAAAAGTGCCAAAACCAATACCTAGCACATAACAAATTCTCATTTAAAGCAGTTGAACTTAAATAACCAAATATATTTCACTTTAAGGATAGAGAATAATATGCCAAAATCAGAAATTACCAAACTCAGGTTTCCATTTCCACTTTCAAAGAAAATGATTTCTCTAGAATACCATTAACAGAAGAACATTCCTAATCCATGTAAAATATCATTTGATTTACAAACATTGATTTTAGACAGACTCCCAGGCATTTATTTCATTAAGCAAGGTATACCTGAAGTCTGGTAATTGAGATGCTACATTCCTCCTGAATTTCCAGAGTTTAAAATCTGTTTCCAAAACAAATCACTAGAAGCTACATAAAATTTAATCACTCTATTATTTAGTATTCAAGTCAATGGTGACTTACAAATGGTGAAGGAAACTGAAACGTACTATGTGCCTATTATGTGCTAGTTTTGTCACATAAATTCCACCAGCACATTTCCTTAGGAGGTTCCCAAACACTATACTCTTGATAATTCCAGACCCTGGAATGGAATTAGCAACATCGTGTTAGTCATCCAAACTCCTAGAGGAGCAACCAATCTATCTGCAAAGATTTCTCTCAACTGTAATTATAGTGGCCATATAGCCTGGGCTTCCTGGTTGATTTTAAATATTCTCTCTTGCCATCAGATCATGTCTCCTATTTTTGAGATTGGAAATATACTCATGGTCTCTTTAATTTAGAGCCAATTTAAAGCATGTATTTCTCAAAAGGAAGGAAGAAAAGAAGTGGAGGAGAGAAGAGAGAGAGACAGAGAGAGAGAGAAGCCCTTTCTCCTCATCCACTCATAGACCACATGAGGCAGTGGCACCCTCGTTTATCTAGGAGATCAATGCAGTAGTTACAAGGGATTCATTTCCAAGGGGAAACTGCAGCCCTCAAAAAACCAAAAAGTGTGAATACATCAAGCTTAGCAGTCAAGCCTCATCCATTTGCAGGTCTATCTGTCCTGCCCTTTTATGTTATTCATGGGCATTTGTAAAACTAATCAACTGGTAGATGAGGTGTAAATTTGGTGGGGTTTTTAAATTTTTTTTCTTTTTTGCTCCTTTTTGGCAAGACTGTTTCTCTGACAAATTAATTACCTGTGAATACAACCCAGCAGCCCCAGACTTTCTCAGATAAAAGAATATTGGATATATGCGCTCCCTATTTCAAAATGTGAGCATAATAAATGAAGTGATCAAAACACAGGCCTCTGACCCAGAGCCAAGGACAGAGAGCCTACTGTAAATTCTTTTCAACATTGTTTTCGTCAGCTTCAGGTACCACAGAGCACAATTCCCAGGACTGCCAGTAGAATGGATTTAATACAGCCATGTGGAAGGACAAAAGAGCCACAGGGACAAAGGAGCTATTAGAGAGGCCCCAGTAAGTGGGAGGCTCAGCCTGAGAAGTTCTCCTAGGGAGCTTCTTAAAGGCAGGAGAAGAAGAGAGGACAGTGAAGCAGTGGGACCTGCTGCCACCGAGAAGCTCTTCTACCTTCTCTGGGAACAAGGCCTCAACCGTAATTGTTTCTGGACCTGCACAGGGTGCTAGGGCTGGTTCTGGGTACATCAACGTTCTGTGATCTATCAGCACTTAGGGCTACAATTTTCATTGTATTTGCAGGAGTTTGCCTCCAAGTTACCTTGCAATTTCTCCTCAATTGTTCCACCTGGATTTGAGCCTCCAGCTGGTTTTAAGTGGCTCAAAGGAAGGAACCAAGATCGCTATTTCATTTATAACTTTCTATAGTGCTGAGTAGCAAAATGAGGTTTGTATGATGCTTTACAGTTTACAGATTGTTTCTTGGGCATTATTAGCTCATTTGTTCTTCAATATAACTCTGCAAGGTGGGAACTATTATTATCCTTATTTTACATAATCAGAATTCAGTGCATATGTGAACGCTGCTCTATCTGTGGATGATTAGTTCATTCTGTTAAAAGGTCAACATGGGCTTTTTCAATATCCTGGGTACTTATAACACATATATAGGAGAGGAAAATATGCACAATTTTGTGAAAAGTAAACCATATACAGGTTAAAAGCTTGGAGATTTTTTAATGTAGGTTTTAGTTTAGAAAACCTCCCAGGAGTATAAAAAGACGTGACCAAAAAAATGAGACTACATGATATAGGCCTTGGTCTTCAAGTAAATCCAGTAGACAGGCTTCCAGAATATCCCAGAAGAAGCGTTCCTTAACTATCAGCACAAGTTCTCTAACGCTTGTAGATGTTGTAAACACCAAGCACTGTCTATGGCTGAATAAGAAATAAGTCTCATATATATATTTCATGCTTTTGTGAATGATTAAATCTCATTTAAGCATTCCTTCACTCACAGTAGCATTCTTTTATTACACGTGTTCTCAAACAATAAGCGCTGGAAGAGTAACTGCTTTCCCAAGACAGCCATCGCATTGGAAAGGGATCCACATATGATATGGCAGGTGGGTGTCACTGCCTGGGAGCCATGTAAGATCTGGGAATGGAACTTGGGTTCCCAAACCTCGGGCAATCCTCAGGAAGTGTGTGAGCCGGCCAAGTGTCATACTGAACAGAGCAGGTACCATAAGCATCATCCTATTCTTAGGTGATGTCTTTGAGCCCATCAGTGCTGTGCTCTAAGGAGACTTAATCCAAGAAAAATGTCTTATCTAAAGAGAGCAAACAGAGAAAATGGCCCATGAGCACTACTATCATCTTCACTTTTCCCAACTGATCCTATACGGAACTCCAGCAGAAATCAGAAATCAATCCTTGTCATCCTCATCAATAGCATCTTTATCATCACCACTTCTCCCATAATAAATCTATGCAATCACTAAGATTTCAATCAAATTTCAATGAGTTCCTTTACTTAATGTTCAAACTGAACCTAGAATTCATTTGGAAGAGCAAATGAGCAACATTAGCCAAGATAATTTTACAGAAGAACAGAATTAGGACCGGCCCTCCCAGGTGTCAAGACATATGAAAAGCTACAGCAACTATATGGCATCAGTGTATGAATAAACAAATAAATAGTTTATTTGAAAATAATCAAAAACTAAAGTGGATCATGTTTACGTAGGAACTCAATATTTGACAAAGGTGATACTTTAAATTTGTGAAGAAAGAACAGATTAGTCAATAAGTGATGTTGGGAATAATAGGCTTCCTTCTGAAACAAAAGAAAATTTGCTCATATGGAGATTCTATGTGGATTAAAGACGAATATAAAAAACACTTCTAAAAGTGTTAAAAGAAAATATGGAGAATATGTCTATAGCTTTCAGGGTAGGAAAAGTTCTCCTTAAACAAGATGCAAAAAAGCAAAACTCATGAAAAGAATGATAAATTAGCTACACCCCAATTTAAAATTTCTATTTGTCAAAAGATACCATAAATGGTTAAAACATAAGCAAAAAGTGGGAGAAAATATTTGCATCATATAGAACAAAGGATTAGTATCCCATATCAAGAAGAAAAAGTCAAATAAGCCAGTAGAAAAATGAGCAACATATATTGCTAGGTAATTCATAATAAAGGAAATATAAATGGGCACTAAACATATAAAAGTATATTCAACCCCACTGATAACTAGCATTTTAAAACCACAAATGATATACCCTTTCTTTTTTCACCCACAAGATTATCAAACATTTAAAAAATGTTGATAAGTTTGACAAGAGTGTAAGGAAAGGATTACTGTCACATGCTGGTTGGTTGAAATGTCAACTGGTATTTCCACTTTGGTGGTCATGGGGCAGAACTAGTTGAAGCTAAAAACGTGTATACCTTATAATCATATGTTATCTATTTCTTGATAGCTCCCCTACAGAAATTCTTGCACAAGTGGCTGTAAAGATGTTTGTTGCAGCATAGATCACGCAAATAAAAAGCTAGAATTAACCTAAACATCCATCAATAGGGAAATGGTTTTTAAAAATATGATGCACACATCCTATGGGACTCTGCAGTAGTTAAAGACAATAAGTTATCTATAATACATCTATTAACTTGGATTGATCTCAAAAACATATCAAGTGGAAAAAAAAGCTGTAGAATACTATATATTTCCTCTGCAGAGATAAAAAAATTATTTTCATACATAGCAAAAGATCAAGAAATATACACCAAAAAAATGGCAAGAGCATTTACCTCTCAACAGAGGGGGAGGACGCTAAGAATGAAATTGGGAGGATAAATGGCTGAAGGGCACTTTGGCCTTCTCTGTAATAGTTCCATTTTCTTACAGCAAAAACATATTTTTGTATAAATAAAAAGTAATTTAAAACCAAAACTGTTACTTGCTATTTAATGAAAATGTATGCATCAGACACTGTGCAAAGTGCATTATGGGCATTATTTCATCTGAAACTCAAGACAAGTCTCCATATATTATTATTCGCCTTTTAAAAAATGAGAAAGCAGAGCCTAAAAGACAGTAAGTTAGAGGTCTGCCTGACTCTGCTATCTATAGGTTGCTGCCTGCTCTGGGGGTTAGTGTGAAGAGTGCTTAGAGATGGCGTGTCTCCTTGACTACACATGAGTCTTTCCGTGGAGCATATATCGGGAATTGGAATTTCTGGGTCATGAGGTATGCACAGATTCAGCTTCAATAATTCAGTCACATTAACCCCATCAGAACTGCTGTGCCAATTGACACTAGCCTAACACAGTGTCCAGATGAGGGGACTCTGGCCTGGAACCTATAAAAGCCAAGACTAGCCCCAGTGTCCCAGTTAGTTCCCTGTCTCACCCACTCCCTTCCAGTATTCCACATAATGGCACTACCTTCCAGCGCCGGACGAAGGTTTCACAAATGTTGGAGTAGATGGGGCGATGGTTAACATTCATTAAGTGAGAGCCGAAGGTCAAGCAGTGTTAATCTTCCGTTGTAGGGGCCCTACAGCTACTGGCAGTGGGTTTTAATTGGGTTTTCTATTAAAGCAATTTTCTCCTCAGTGATTTATCATAAAGAAATGACACAATTAAGTCTCATTTGGAAACACTAATGAATTATTTAGCATGGGCCAAGCAAAAAGAAAACATGACCTCTATTAGCCTCATCTGAGGTGTAGGAAGAAAAGCCCAAAGAACTAGAATAATAAGAATATAGGCGATAGGGGAGTGGAGAGTTACCTATCACAACAGCTGTCTACATAGTCTGCCTTGTTGTACTCCACCGCCCATCCCAATCTATCATACACCAAGTCACAAAGTAAATAATTGTAAAATTCCATTGTGATCCATCTTCTCCCTGTTTGGATAAAGTCCCTTAGTCTGACATTCAACCGTCATTTTCACAGGTTGCTCCCTTTCTGGTTTTTACCTTTATTCTCCCACAGACACAGGCTATACCCCTGACCTTTGCAAATGTCTTCTTAAAAAACCCATCCCCACTGGACAGAGCATCCCTTTATCTCTGCGTGGAGGGAGACTTACCAGGAAAACGAGGGCTGGTTTGTCCTCACACCAACAGCCCGGAGAATGCCCGGATCTAAAATCCCAGCACATTCTCTCCATAAGATTTTACCTTAAATTAGCAGTTGATTCCATCATAAACATGCTTTACTTCTGCCTGTGTGATGAAACGAATAATGTCACAACTTAACAGCAGCCATTTCTCACTCCAACGGGAGTGAAAGGATGTTTGTCCACATGGTCAGCTTTCTGAAGCAGTGGTCTACTTGCCAAACTGGCTCTCAAAAAAAAAAACCCTCAACAACAAAACCAACTAATGATAGCATTTATCAATTTCCGTGTTTTAAATACTCCCATTATGGCCCATTTCAACCTACCAATGGGCCTCAAATATTTCACAATCAGTTCTTTGGAGGCAACACTAACAGACTCGAGCATACGTATGGAAGGTGATTGGATCCTTTGCATATGGAAGGTCATCCCCAAAGGCAGAAAAGCAAACAGCAACTGAACTATCTGAACTAGCAATCTATTTGCTGAAATTGGCCATGGGTTCAAGCAACCAAAGCAGTAAGTAGAGGGATTTGGAAAGGAGAGGACAATGAGAACTTCCTGTAACACTCTCCTCTAAGGACTTTTAAAATTAGTATATTTTGATTTGATCTAAGTGATTTGCAATATTGTAATATAAGTTGCCTCTGTAACATGGAACCCTCAGTGAAAGTCAGGCTCCTGCTCTACCCTGTGCAGGTAGTATTCTTGGGAGAAGGAACATACCAGAAGGTCTCTGGCATGGGATAATGTATAAAGAGAAAGAACAGCATACACACAGTGCTGACACTAAGACAATACCAATAAACTGAGCTAATTCAGTAGAAACAGAGAAACTGATCAAATGATGGAAAACAGCCCATCTCACCACATTTACCTAAAAGTCCCCCAGAGAAATTGGCGGCATCCCACTGCCCCGAAATAAAGGGTGGCTCAAGCAGACGTCTGCATTACAGAGTCAAAGTGTATTGCTTTCTTCCATGTTCTGCCTTTATTGTGCCATGTCTTAGACTCCAACACAAACAAATAATCAAAAACAAAAAAAAATCAATGAGGCAGACTGGAAGAGTCACAAAAAGTGTCAGCCAGACATAAACCTAGCAGAGAATAAACCTGGATGTGAGCAAAGCGTGTGGCCAACAGATCAACAGCTGCAAGCACGACAGATCTAAACCCAAGTCTGGCAGGCAAGTGCAAGTGAGGGATGAACAGCAGAGAAGCATTTTCCAAATGGGCAAGTGAGATTCTGTGTCCAGAAAGTCAATATAGTCGAGCTGGACAAAAATTTAGTGAGCCAAAAATAGATAAGCCACACTTCCATAACCAAGGATTCAGCAGAAGCAGAGAGAGAGAAGCACTAATCCTAACAGAGGGCTCAAGAGCCCAGCTTACTCCAGGTAGCACTTGGAGACTTGCTGATCAGAAAGACAGAAATGAGATACGTTCGGCCCTGGTGCGGAGCCCCCTCCCCACGTGCGTGAGCAAACACCAGCCTGCCTAATATGCTTCCCTTAAATATTAGACTACACCAGACACTGGGCCAGGAGTGCAGTGGATGCTTCATTTCTTATTGGTTGATTTCTTGCTACTAAGAGACATTTCTAGACTGTACTGTGAGGCGTATAGATTAGAAAGGGCTGTTACCCCTAAATACTTTCAAAGCCTTACAACCATGTTGGTTTCCTTGGAGGCAATTTTCAAATATCTTAGGAAAGGGTCTCTTTCTCTCGGGTAATTAGATTTGATCAGTAGTCAGAGCTTTCTTAGCAGCTGCTGGGTGTGGGTGGCACTTTTTCCTGTCAAGAACTGTTCAGCAATAGCAAGTTCAAGAGGGCAGAGCAACAGATGGGTAGGGCTCCCCTGCAGGTCAGCTTCCCTCCTCTACCCAGTTGGCCTGCCCTTGCATCTTTCCCTTGATTAGTGCTATTTAGTGTCATGGAAATGGTTCTTTTTTGAATTTTAGAATTTTTTTCTCCTCTAATCTCAATATATTCTTATTTTTAAAAAAGTGAAATGGACAAATGAAATTGTCCACAATGCACATTTTTTTTTCTTCCAAGAACTTGAAGAAAATGGGAATCTATTGACAACCTAAAAATTCCCCGAAAATAATCACAGATTGCCCAATGACTTCTTTTGATTTCTAAATTGTGTGCAAAAAAAAAAAAAAGAATCCTTTGCAGCTCTCTTCTTTGTTAGAAATCAAATTTTTTTTTTCTTTTTTCCTATGTGAGGCAGTGAGGCCTGGTATAGTGGAGATCATCTCGGGCAGGGCTCTCTAGTCAGGCTTGAGCAGGACCTTGCTTGGGGATCTCCCAACTGTCACGGCTTGCCTTTTAAATCCCTAATCCAAAAGGAGTTGGAGGGGCTCAGAAATCCTCAAAAAACAAACAAAAAATCAGAGACTGAAAAAAGTATTAAGGATTTATGCAAATGTTATTGTCTTTCTTTATTATGCTTGGGATAATGCACTATGAGCCATATTATAATTACTCAATGCCTCTTGTTAAGTTTTATACATTCAGTAGCTACTGATTGCACACCTACTGTGTGCAAGCTCTATGCTAGCTGCTGGAGATAGATCTGCGAACCAGACAAGCACAGTGCCTGACTTCACAGAACTCACAGAATAGTATGACCATGGTCGACAGATGCACCTTCAACCTACAATCCCACTTTTGTACCATGGAAATATTAACCCAAATCAACATAGATATTTATACAAGAATTTTCACTAAAACATTGTTTACAGTGGTGAACAATTAAAAGCAATTTAAATGCCTACAAATACAGTGCTGATTAAATATGCGATGCTATATCATGTAATGAAATACTATGCAACTTTTAAAAAGAATGATTGGTCTTAAAGTGGCAAAGAAATGGATATGTGTGGAAAGTTGTCCATGATTAATGATTGAGTGGAAAAAGCAAGACACAAAGAATGCATGTAAAATGGTGCCATTTTTATTTTAAAGCAAAGCAGGCGGGAGCAAAACTGTGCTCTGGGCAATGATGCCTGATTCACTAGACTTTCGGGGATTAAATAAAATTGCATATTTGAGCACACCAGAAACTCAAATATTGCTTGGATTTTAATATCAGAAGTGCTAACATTAGCAACCAGCAAGTTGGATAGATTCTTAGCAGGAACCCTGGGAGTTGAGGCAAAGCCCTACCCTAGTAACTCACTAAGATATAAATAACAGCAATAGTTTTTATTTCTTTAGTACTTCAGAGTTTATAAAGTACTTTCACATAAATTCTCTCATTTAATTTAGTGCTCTCAACAATTTTTTGAGATTGGCATTGTTATCCTCATATTGTGATCAGAAAATCTTCAGATAAGTGAAATGAATAATCCCTGACAACTCTAAAAGGGCAGAGATCAAGTATTCCAGGCTCCTATCTCACTGAATAGCAACAAAACAAAACAAAACAAAACAAAACAAAACAAACAAAACAAAAAAAGCATTCACAACGTAACGTATTTGGTGAGTGAGTGATTGAATGCCAGCTCTCCCATTTCTAGAGGGAGCTTCTTTCCACTCAACACCACCCTTGCCAGGAGATGGGCAGACAGGAGGCCAACAGTATGAGACACGATGTCAAGGATAGAAACAAAAAAGTGCTGCAGCCTCAGCCCCGTCTCCTAGAGTGGTAAAAGCTGAACCTCCAGGGCAGAAGCAATGGCACCCGGCTCTAGTGGGGGCCTCTGCGGTGCCCACAGGCCAGTGCCAGCAGATGCCAGTAGTGCTGACCAGGTGAGTCCTGGGTGCTGCAATTTCTAGAAGTTCTAGAACTGCCCCCTCCCCCTCCCCACCACACACACACACACACTCTTGGGATGTCTCTTACATCAGAATGTGGTGGAGCGGTACAGAGACCTGACTTCCTGTCTCTGCCCCTTACTATTAATATTTTTGTGGACTGGGGCAAACCACACACCTTCTCTGAGCCTCCATTTCCTCACCTAGAAAGTAGGGATGTCGATAGATAATTGCTACCTAGCAGGGATATGAAAGGTTGTATCAGATAACGTAAGTTAAGGACTTAGCAAAGCATCTGATACCTGATAAGCACTCACTAGTTTGCTCTTCAGTTCTAATTATGACATGGCAGGCTAATCGTAAAACGCATAGCCATGGAAAATCTGCAGAGAACAGGTTAAGCAAGATGTGTGCGTGTAAGTGCATGCATATGCACGTGTGAGTGTCTGCATGTGTGTTTGAGGAGAACAGGGCTCTGGGTCCTGAGAAGATGTGACTTAACATTTATTTCAGTAACAGAGAAGAGGCTGTTTCAAGAAGCTCTCTGAAGAGTGGGATTCCCAAACTGTGTAACTGTCCATTTGGAAAATCATTAAGACAGGCCCAGACCAAAGGTTGAAGTCACCCCAGATATCTCTCCCCTGCCTAAGCAGCCTTTCTAACATCATATCACACACAGAGTATGATTGAGGATCCCGTTAGAAGAAAGCATTTGAATTGGAAGCATACTGTTTCATCATTCAGCCCCCCAAGTAGTGATGTTTTGCTACTTGATTATTGTAAAAAACGAAAGTGATGCCACAATTTGCTGCTTCTGTGTTCCAATCACATTTATTAATTAAGAGTCTCTATTCCAACATGGTACCAAGGTGTTACTCCTTCAAATTGGAGATGCCTCCTTTACCAATTTTGTTCCGAGTCTATAAACACCAGTGAAATGAAAAGAAACAGCTTTTCTGTTATCCCTGATCACCCAGCCTGGGCTGGGCCGTCTTTCTCACTCGAACCGTCCGACACAAGAACTTAAGAAATGTCACTGAGGAGCACAGGGGAGAAAGGGAAGGCCCAACTACACACCAGCTCCCACCCAAAAAATGGGGAAATTGAGTGTTTCTTCAGTAAAGTTTCTGTGCTTTGTTTCTTTCCAGAAGACAGAGCAGAGTAGTATACTTCCCACCCCCCTGCCAAAATTCTGGGCTGGCCTGGGCATGGCCTGCACTGATCAGGGGAAGCTTCCCTCCCTTCACAAGGATGGTACAACTTGGATATGGGGTCAGGTGCCCATTTGCTGATTTTAAGGGCACTGGAGACCCTCAGAGTGAGAACACAGCAGTAATACAGAAAGCCATGGGGGTATGACACAGGAGGGAGGGTTTGTTTTGAGTATTACTTGGGTAAAAGAAAACCCGGGTAGCCCCTTCCAGAGGTCACTAGATGAACTATCTGCTAACTAGGAGTGTCTCAGGAATATTCCCAAAGGGCCAACATGAAAGTTTTTATTTGGTCCCACCAATATATACAGACCATGGTCCTACATGCTGAGTATGTGAAAATAATATGAAAGGGAATACAGCAGAGTTCTGGCCCTTGAGGAGCTAAAGTAAGAAGTAAAAAAACATACGTATCTTTTTAACATGCTGTAGGAAGGTCAAGATCAGTAGAGGCTCAAGTGCTATGAGACTCAGAGAGGCTCTTAACCCATCCTGGCAGAGGGGACTGTTAGGAGAGATAACTCTGTAATTCCTTGTTCATCATATCTGTGACAGGCCACCTGCATACGTGTCACTCACTTGATGCAGTCTGGGTTCCGGAAGCGATGCTGTGTGACAGAGCAGTTGCTCTCTGGACTCCCAGGCATGTGGAATGGAGAGAGCAGGGAGCTCATCGGGACACTCCAGCAGCCCAGGCCTGGCAGTGCCCACGGGAGGAATCACATTCTCAGGCCTGGGTGCTCTGAGGTGGGAGTCAGAATGGACAGAGGAGCAGCTTACCCTGTGTGCTACTTGGATGACTTTAGCTCTATTTTCCATCTAAAACTCTTAAACAGATGTCAGAGGCCTAGAGTGTGACTGGTTTGCAAAATGAACTTTCACTCTCCCCTGTGGAAGGGACGTTGGCTCCTGGCCCAGTTCTTAAGCTGCATCTCTTATTGGAAGCAAGATTACTCAGCCAAGGAGAATTGACTCAAGTGACGTGCACACTAGCAGTATAAAAACAAAAATATGCACATTTCTACAAACCATCACCCAAACTGAACATAATCATTTAATTTTTTCACTTTATTTAATTATGCTCCATCTATAAAATGGAATAGCATATAGTTATTAAAAATCAGATTTTCAAAAAACAATGACAAAATATGATGTTAACTTTTATGACTTGAATTGTGTGCCCCCAAAATGCTATGCTGAAGTCCTAACCCCCAACCCGGTACCTGTAAATGTGACCTTCATTGGAAATAGGGTCATGGCAGATGCAATCAAGTTAAGATGAGGTCAATTAGGGTGGGCCCTAGTCCAACATGACTGATGTCCTTATAAGAAGAGGAGGATGCCATGTGAAGACGGAGACACACAAGGAGAAGGCCATGTGACAACAGAGGCAGCGGTTGGTGTGATACACCTGCAAGCCAAGGACTGCCAGCCACCTCCGGAAGCTAGGAAGAGGCAAAGAAGGATTGCACCCACGGCTGCAGGGGAGGCATGGCCCTCCCAACACCTTGATTTTGGACTTCTATCCTCCAGAACTGTGAGAGAATAAATTTCTGTTGTCTTAAGCTATCTAGTTTGTGGTGCTTTGTTATGGCAGCCCTGGGAAACCAAATACCCACCAAATACCATTAAATGAAAAAAGGAGGACACAAAACTTTTTTTCGGTAACAAGTGGGTTAATACATTTCACCATGTTTACCAGTCCTCTTAATTTCTTCTTGTGTTAACTATCTGTTCACACTTCCAGGGAAGATCGTCCTTGTGGCTGAGAATCACGCAACACTCCAGCCCAGGGCTCTGGTGCTCCGGGAACATCTCTTGGTCATCACCCTTGAGTCCCTTTGCTCTTCTCAGAGTGGGAGCCCAGTGCTCTGAGGGTTAAAATCTGAGCCCTTCCACTGCCCCTTCCTTCCCTTTCAAGGGTTTGCCTGGCCTCTCACCTGCGCTTTCTCCTTGGCATAGAATTGATTTCATGCAAAATTATTTTACTGAAATTATTAAATATTTCCAAGGTTTAAAAGATATTTCCTGGCCTGTGGTGGGCACTGTGGAGGGGTGGGACATGCTTGAAAAGTAGTTGGGGAGCAGAATTAGGGGTCTCAATAGGGGAAAGGAATTCCTCAAAAACTGATTTATGTGATTAACTGTACATCTCAGTAAATTCACTGAAAATCATTTAATTGTACACTTAAAGTGGAGTAAAGGCATGATATGTAAAGTAAACTTCAATAAAGAAAAATATCATAAAAAAAGAAGTATGAGGAAGAAAATAAAAATCACTCATAATAATATTACCCAGATTAAATAAAAAAAAAATTCCTGTTCCAAAAGTGTAGAATTAATGTAAGTACAAGAGCTTAAGAACATGGAACATGGCATACATTCCCTGATTGGGTTATTACTATTGTCAAGTTCTTGGCTGAGCCTCCTTCGCATTGAAAATGGGTCCCGCTCACCCCAGCCCTCTACCCTCAAGACCCCAACCCTGTGAGGTGACAGTCCACAGGCATGAGAATCATGGCCATGTTGGCTTCCCTTTGCTCTCTGCCCACAACTCTTGTCTCCATCTGCAGCAAAGCTGGGCTTCTTCCCCTCTCCAGAGGGAGCTGGTCACTGGGCTGTAAGATGTAAGGTGCCTACTAAGTAACTTCCAACTAGACTCTTCTAATATGTAAGGACTCTTAAATATAATCTGCAATTGTTTTAATTTTTCACTAGTGCCCTGTTATCTGCTTTAATCTCAAGCTAATTCTTCTCACATTGGGAATACTTAAATTAGTTATCAAGCATACACCCTGATTCTATTATAGCCCTTATCACTCTGAGCTGTTTACTTACGTGCATGGATATCCATACTAGACTATGAGCTCTTAAATTCAGGGTCATTACTTATTTTTGTATCTTCCTAGTCTGTATCTTATGCTAAGTATAGTCAATGCTTTAAAAAAAATAGATTGTTGAGGGCTAAATCTGGACCTCTTCAGCCCAAGAGTGGTACAGGATAGAGGAATATGTGGAGAAGGTTGCGGGAATAGCATACCCTGTGTGCTGTGATAGCTGGAGCAGTTTAAGGAATGTCTCCCACATGAGATGACTTCTGAATTGGGCCTTGGATGATGACTATAATTGCACCAAATGGAGAGAGAGGAATAACAGGGGGAGGAATAACAGAGGGATGAACAGAGGACGTGCAAACAGGGTTTTAGAAAACTATAACTTTGTGTGGCTGGAGCCTACAGTGGGGAGAGGACCCAATGGAAACTTGCAAAAAGTTTTTGCCACTTCACCAATAATGATCATAATAATTTTATTTTGGGTTGTCCTTCACTTTAAATTCAATCAGTCTTTCTCTCATTCAACAAACATATATTAAGCATCTGCAGAATTTGAGGCAGTTTGTTAGGATTCAGTGGCTGCCTCAGTCACAGCCCTACTGTAGGTCATCCATGGCTTTGGAAACTTTATCTAGATGTTTTATGCCATATGTTTTAGCTCTGATCTTATAGGACAAGCCAGAGATTGCATCTTTAATTCTTTAATGTATTCCCACGAAATCTGTATGAAAGTTTTCTGGACACTGCTATTTAATAAATGCTTTTGGAATTGAGTTAAGCTAACCTAAAGTGAGAGGATAATAAATAGAAGGCTGATGGGGGAAAGAATAAAATTAAAAGAAAGAAACCCAGAAAGGAAAATATCAGTGCAAGAAAGGAAATAATTAGAACTGAGAAGAAAGGAGGATTAATTCGAGGGAGTTAAAGAACACAGACTCCTAGATGTAGAAGGGATGCATCTTAGGTTTGGACGGATCACTAGAGGCCACCACCTAGGGACACCTGAATTAGGAAGAAGGATAGACAGGACTTTAACATTTCCTCCAATGCTGAGGCTCCAGGCAGCATACGGCAATATTACTTTGATTAATAGTTTACAAGGCAACTGTAGAACTATTTAAATACTCCCAAAGATGTGGCTCTTATGCCCATGTTCTCAGCCACCTGGCAAAAAATAAGACGGTAGTTTTAGTAGCTGAACCAACTGTACAGTACTAGGCATGTGGCTATTTTATTAATTTTTGGTGAATTACGTTGATAAAGTCCAAAGCATAAAAAAATTATAATACTCTTTCTTCTGTATTTGCAGAATGCAATGTCCCAGTCCTAAGCCTGTGAAATCAGATGACCCTGCCTAGCTAGTGCTATCCACTTTCATTATTCCTGACAAGCCAAATCAACAGCACTGCTTCTAACTTGTATAAAACAAACTGCTCTTCAAATTTGCTGCTTTCTGGTAGAAGAAACATTCCTCCAAAGTTCCATGTCTCCATATGTTCTTGGTGGCCATATGGGCATCATAATAGTGACACATACCTCCGTTGCACTGTTTTTATTTCATCAGGCTTGAGTGGACCTTGGGCAAAAGATGACTAACGACATCTTCTCCTTCAAAGTGGCACAAATGAATCAGACACCACAAGAGGAAGCAGTGAAAATAGAACTAGACTATGAATCAGGAGACGTGGGCCTTAGTTAAGTTTTGTCTCTAACTGATGATAGCATCTTGCAAAAGTCTCTCTAGACATCAACGATTACCTCCTCTTTAAAATATGTCCCCATTAAACTTTTTAACATTCTCCAACTCTTGACTGTTCCCCCCAAAATCTAACTGCATTGCTATTTATTATGAAATAGATTTTATATTTTCATTGTCTTGGAGAATAAGTTACTCTATCCTGGTATTTGGATACCTACTAAAAAACAAACAAACAAACAAAAACCCAGCTTATGCATAAGATTTGTCTCCATGACAGCAATTTAGAATAGAGGAAGACGTGATATTAATTCCTCTAGAACTTAAAGGAGCTACTTTATACAAAGTCTGCCATTTACTTAGAGGACTTTTTTAGGGTGTGTGTATACAATTGGCAGAGCTGGAGCCAAGACAAGCTAAGAAAAAGGAGCTATAGCACACACTTAGTCATTTTAAATTATAAAAATATACTTCCATTTCTCCTTAGAGAAATCAAAGAATTCATTCATTAAACCATACTAGGTTATACTATAAGGCAGAACTCAGAATGAAAGAAATCCTTAGTCACTTCCTCCCTGAGAGATAGGGACGTCATCAAGCTTTTTAAGCTACCCGTTAATCTTGTAAAGTAGTATAAATACACTAATATTAGTGCTGATGGTATTTTTTTTAATCACAAAACAAGAGAGAGAGAGAGAAGTTGGCCACTTTTAACACAGAAATTCTTTCCAGTCTAATTGCCTTTGTGGTCTTTCTTGTCAGTGCTTTCAGGCCCTTTATTGACCAATAGATACATAAAGAATTATCAATTCCCCATGAAGAATTTAACAGGAATAAAAACTATATGCCAAAAGGAGGATACTTTGGAATATTTCAGAAATTAGACAGAAGTTGGAGAAGTACTTTTTTGAGCAATGGGCTTCCCTGGAACCATTGAAATCACAATATTCTAACAGGCCAGCCAATATCATGTCCTCTCACACAGAAGCCCCTTTGTGGGTGTGATGCCAACCAGGTATCATGTGATGGCTCACCAGCAACTTTTAACATGAACCAATCATCTGTAAGTAAACTCAGGCCACACCAACCTTTCTTACAGTTAAAATCGACCACCTAAACCTGAAATGGTTTTAGAAGCTGCCTAAGGCTGTAGGAGTGAGTCTAAGAAATGTGTATCTTGTTCACGTTATCCTTCCTGATAAATCAGAAAGTTTTCTGGTGAGAAAAGAATTAGAACAAAGGGAATCAGCATCTCCCCCACCATCTACCAAACAATGGTGGTTGAATGAAATTACTAGAATATTTCTTCCAAGAGTGGAGCTGGAGATAATCTAGTGGACTCTAAATCTTTAACTGTATGTCTTCCCTTCCCCTACTCATACCTGATATGACCCCAGATCTATGACTTCAGTAACGGTGGAGGTGAGTTAAGCCAGTGCTCAAAGGCTAATTCAAGTTCAAGTATAGGCAAAGAATGGCAACTCAGAATCAGCTCAGTTGCTATCTCTTCATTTAACCATTCAGTCAGTAAATGTGCCATGCAGCAGATATGCGTGAGATCAAACATTCAAGGTGGTGATATATGTGTCGATTTTCAGTGCATGCCTTGTTGCCCAAGCCCTACCCAAAGTTTGTTGGCTTAGGCAGCCAGTGTGCAGTGAAGAATTTACTACGCCAGAGAGGCTGAGAACTGTAGGCATGTTGCCATGTATACTAAGTTAAGCTTGGCAAGGGTGGGCAAGTCAGGTCAGCACTCAAGCCCTTATCCCCAAATGAGGAATTCCTTGCCTCACCACAGTTACATTCTTCAACCTTGTGCTTCTTACTGTACCATCAAGACTTCAGCACCACAGGTCTATCTAAGACCTACCCCAGAAGGCAAATGAATGGGTGTTAGTTTTTTGAGAAATAACCAAAAACTCTTGACTCTATTTAAAAGATATCCTTGTCCTATTTTTATTGAATTACAGCCATACACTGCTATGCTTAACCAACATATGTGTATATTTACTAATTTCTGTCTCAAACAATATTATCCTTGATATTTAAGTCCAATTATGATGACTACTCTGTAGAGCCCATGAAGCATACCTGCATCCATGTCCTGTGTTTAAAACCAGCAATGCTAGTGCTCTAATGCTCAATATGTGCAACACACACACGCACGCACGCACACACATACCCTCCTATCTATTCTCACATGATACCAACTGTTGTAAAAGATTCACCCTCAGAGTTTAGCCATGACTTGAGATTACAGTCATGATACCTCATGTCTCCATTTTCATAAAGAAAATAAAGCTTTACAAGGCAGCTGTCGACATAATCATCAAGTATTTGTTGAGCATGGGTTAGGAACAAGAACCACAAACACTCAGCAAGCTTCAATCCTAATGGGAGGACATAGGACATAAACAGAAAGGGAAAAAAAAGCCTGAAAGTAAAGAATTGTAGAGTTATCAGGGTCCACACTGGGCATTCCTTGGTCCTATCTCTGAGTTTCCTTTCCATAGTCATGAGTTTAAAAATATCACTTACATTTCAAGACCTAGGTGATCGCCCACACTTTTCTTAAAGCTTTCCCAGATCTATGTCGTTTCTGCCAAATCAGAAGTAATTTCTCAGTTCATTAGCAGTATATCGGCTTCTCTCCTAGGATACTTTTCTACTTCATATCATAGTTATTTATATATATGTCTTACTTTCAGGGCTAGACTCAATAAGAAACTTCTGTGGGGCGGAATCCATATGTCTGTGAATCTCAACATAACCTAACACAGAGCTTTGAGCATGACAGGTAATCGGTATTTGAGGATTTGATCGTGTATTATCACTACTCATGTGACTGTTGAAGGAAATAAGAACTAGAGGCACCAATGGGGCTGGGGTTCAACTGGGAAGCTCCACTGTGACCTTCTAGGATGCCAGAATATTGAAATACATCCTGGTCAGTGGGAAGTAGCTGCTGGTCCCCAGTGACCCCCTGCTGTCTCAGCTGTGGTGGGCCCTCCCTTGGAACACCCTGAGTCCCCTCATCCAGCAACTACAAAAGTGATAACCAGCACAGCAGGAGACGTCCAAGACACGGCAGCTGACACTCATTCTGATTGTGCCATGCTCCTGCTGAACCAGCTAGTCAATGTTTTGAACATCACCCCTGGCATACAACAGTTACTTGCAGGGTTCTGACAGGAAACAAATGTCTCACTACTCTTCCCAATACACTGATACTAAATTAGCATATGACAAACTGAGTTCTTTAGAAAAGAATTCACAGTAATGAGTTCTCAGTGATCAGACTTCTTAAAAGAAATGGAACTAGGACGTCCTGTTGAAGGGAAAGGAGGAGTTGACTAAGCAGAGTTACGGGAGGATATTCTGAGTACAAAAATGGAGTCACATAAAGGCTTGGAAGCAGATCCTCATTTGGTATATTAAGGATTGGCTGCATAATTTGCAGAGCCTAGTGAAAAAGAGATACATAGAGCCACTTGCCCCCAAAACAGGAAAGAGTCTTATTTCCTTTCCTCTGTGACCTCTCTCCCCACCTGGCATGGTGTTTCTCATTTAGAGGTAATGTTGTGCTCCTGAGGACACAGGACACTCACAGGGTGAGTGCAGACCCTCCCAGGCATCCTGGCCCCACTTTGTGACTCAGCACACAAGGCTCATCCTTCCAAGTGTTCACACCAGGCCCAGGACAAAGGCAGAGCAGCAAGTGGCTGAGAATCTGCCCCAGAGGAGGGGAGGCAGCAGGAGGTGGGACCACATGTAAACCAAGGCTCCATATCCCCAGCACACGATCCATTTTACCATCACATTTTGCTTACAAATTCAAATAGAAAATTATTAAGAATTTCAAGATGGCAACTACAAAGCAGTAAGCCCCAAGTGTGGGCCAGCTTGTCAGCCCCGGACCCTGTGCAACTGCACTGACTGCACGCTGATGAAGCACTGGGTGTGTCCAGAAGGCAAGGAGAAACACAGATGAAAGTGAGGGTTAATGTACGGGAGGAAGGAGTAAGAGGAGGTGGGAGAGGAAAGATGGAATCTGTGTAGATAGCCACAAGCCATGCCATGCAGCACCCAGGATAATTTTTAAGTCCCAAGACTCAGTTATTTGGGAACTCCAAAAAAAATAAGACATCAGTCAAGTTAATTTACCTTTTCAGGGTTCTCCCCTCAACTTGCCTCTCAAAAACGCTACAGAGATGAACTGTTCTAAGATCCCGAGCAGCTTTTCAGACTCTAGACCTGCCTTTTCTCTCTAGCCCACTCCCGTTCTCTCTCCCATCCTCAAAATCACTCTATTGCAAGGAAGACTCGAATTGATTTTTTTCACTTATAACTAAAGTAGCCACCAATACACTCTACCTTCCAAAGAGAAACTTGTAAATAGAAACTATTTCAAATGGCAAATATTCTCATGTAGCAGGGTATTTGCAAGCCCAGCAAAGATTCTACTGACAGCCATGAAGGGAATACAGAGAAGCACACATATTTGGGTGGAGATCATGCCCAGTACTCCCTCCAGTCAGCTGCTCCACCATAGCAAAGCCAAGTGCTGCCACCACTCCAGCCTCCTGTGCCCTCTGTGCGTACCAATCTGCCGAGCAAAGATTCCCTGCTGGGCCTCAGAACTGGCCAGACAGAATTTCTCAGCCACAGCATTTCAAAAAATGTGAAATTGGATCTTGATCACTGGGAACCTGTCATCACCATTAAGCAGAAAAAAGCAGACAGACATCTGTTCTGTCCGGGAACACAGAGCGCATACTAATCACAAGTTCTGCCTGGTGCAGAACACCGTGGCCCCGGCTTGGTCAGGCTGCACAGCCAGGCAGGCAGAGGCCGACTAGGCTGCTGCCATCTGAGGAGCAATGGAGGTCAACACTGGCTACAGGCTCTGCCTCTCATCCGCCGAGTGGAGGAACTCAATGGAGCCCCTTCTTCACCCCTGTTCCGTCTTCCTCTTATAGACCCTGGATTCCAGAAACATACCTGGGAGCTGAGGTTGTGACCCGAATCATGTGCTTTTGATTCCTTGAGCCTGTGCTAATACTCTCTTGCCTCCTCCTTCCATCCAGATCTTATCCACCTGTCAAGGCCCATTTCTAGATCCACATTATTCACTTGCTAATGTATTCATTTACCAAAAATGAGTACTTAAGTTGTACAAAGCAATGTGCTAGTCATTGTGTGGGAATACAAAGTAAATTGTGGACAAACCCTTTCTTTTTGAGGCTGATAAGCCTAACAAGGGATGGTAAATAGATACAAAAATAATTCCAATACTACACAAAACACCTGTTAGTACCCTATGACAGGTAAGACTAGATGCTATAGGGCTTCAAAACAAAGAACAATGAGTTGTACTCAAGTGTATCAAAGGCTTTACTGAAAAGGTGGCAGTTGTACCAGGACTTGAAGAGCAGGCAGTTCGTAGAGCCACAGGTATGGGTGAAGAAGCAAAAAGTACCACTGAAGTAATAAAGGCAGGAAAAAAGTGCAAAGTGTGTACAAAGAACACCAAATATGTTCAGTGTGATCAAAAATGGACTTAGAAGGGGAGTCATGAGATATGAGGTTAGAAAAGGAGTTTGAGGCCTAATCACAGCATCTCTTGTGGAAAACAACCCAGAAAACAATCTCTCCTGACCCCTCTTCTCTGTGACTTTCCATAATGCTTCTGTTTATACCTCACCTTTTGTGCTCTAAATGGCAGACATTCAACAAATGTGTGTTGAATAATAAATTAGTAAGCTATTCACAGTTAATGTTTCCGTATAACATGACCCAGGGAAATGGTGTGTTATGTTCTAAGTCAAAACTTAGTTGCTTCAAAGTAATAATCTTTGTTCCTTCATATTTGCAAAACTAATAAATAGAAACTATGGTTTGTGAAAAGCAAGATAATGGTGATAAGTCACGCCTTAAGGGCATCCTGAGGTATATAAACTATGCCTGTCTTTGTCTCACTAATTCAAGTGACTTCGATTGAGAGAGAAGCAAAAGCAGATGTGCTGGTGGAATCTGGAAGGCTCACATTGCCCCCAGTCTACTGAATAGGATGTGACCCCTGTGTCACATTATTGGAAACTTCAGCAGAGGGGCCAGAGATGGCACAAGTTGGCAATGGATCTAGCAAACGAGGAGATAAAACCAATGAAAGTGCCTGGGAAACTTGAGACTTCAAGTTGAAAATATAGGCTTTTAAAAGGCTTAGCTAAATAAGGGTAAAATAATAATAATAGTTATAATTTACTGGGTGCATACTGTGTACCAGACATTGTGATAAATGCTTTATAATTAGAATTTCATTTAATTCTTATAACTACATAATTCTTATGAAGTAGGTATTATTATAAATATTTATAGATGAGGAAAATGGAGTATAGAGTGGTGAAGCAATGTGACCAGGGTTAAATATCTAGGAAGTGGCAGAATCGGGATTAGAACCTACTACTGTCAATCCTAAATCCTAATCTGATTACCTTTCTGAACGAATGGATGTGTTATCAAGAGACACCAGAACACTCACCAGACACCAGCAAGCCATGCCCTTTTCAAAGCCTAATCTCTGATAAAAGAGGAAATAAGAGCCCCTGGATTTTTGCATATGAGCTGATTTTTAAGTATTTACAGGGATGAGAAAACATACATGGTCATGTTACAACTTGAGAATAAATAAGTGTTCACCAGATCCACACATGAAAAATGAGAAAAGCAAGCTAACAAGCAACACTTCAAAATTCACGACAGGTGCACTTTTTATGCAGCCTGAGAAGGGAGAAAGAAAAAAGTGGCACCTACATATTTAAGTGGTGTTGAAGACAGCTGGGGCAGAGTTGTGGACCCAAGGAACAAAGAAGACAAAGCCATCCCTGTCCTTGGTGCCCCTCTAAGCATTTGTTCAACAAGTCACTTTGATCTCTCTACTGTTTGAGCAGAATAGAGGTGTTTCTTAATTTTTTTAGGCTTCTTCTGGAAACCTATGTGGAGGTGAGGAAATAATAGACAAAATATTACTTTTTTACTCTAAATCCTCCCTAAGAGATCACCTTGTGGATTGCAGTCCACCTACACCATTTAGCAGTGTGTGACCTGCAACAAATGATTGTGAGTCTGTATCACCATGGTGCAAATCACTTCTCTGTGCCTCAGTCTCTTCATTTGTAAGACCTGGGATTGTAGAGAGTGCCCACCACATAGGGTTGCTATGAGGGTTAAATGATTTCATATATTTACATATATGTAATTAATATATATGTAAAGTACTTAAGCAATGCCTGCCATATAGTCAGCACTATATAAATGTTAGGTATTATTACTATTATGTGTATTGTGGTCATGCGAATATTAACTATTTTAGTAATCATTCTCATTAAATGCCATCTACCAGTGGTTTGCAGAAAGTGCCCTAAAGCAGGAGTTATTGGATTTATATACTAACTTGTTCATGCCTATGCAAATTTTCTAAGGCATTCAGAGGTAATTTTCTGGTATGTTTTTGCCTTTATGAATTCATTTGGTTTTTCCTTAAATATCATAATTTAATTCATTTCTTCATCTTTCTTTCAACTCATCCATTTAGACTTCCTGATATTGGGGTCAGGAACAAGTGAGAATCTGAAACTTTCCAAAGCTGAAAGAGAAGAGAAGGTTCCCTCAGTTGGGCAGTGCTCTGCCAGCCAAGCAAAGCTCCTCACTTCTTGTCTCATCAAAGACAGAAAACATACTTCAAACGGGGTGACAGTGGAAGAAACACACATCAAGTCCAGCTGGCTCTTCATTCATTTATTTAAAAAATGAGGCCAAGCACGGTTACTGACACCTGTAATCCTAGCACTCTGGGAGGCAGAGGCGGGAGGATCACTTGAGCTCAGGAGTTTGAGACCAGCGTGAGCAAGACTGAGACCCTCATCTCTACTAAAAATGGAAAAGATTAGCCGGGTGTGGTGGCACGTGCCTGTAGTCCCAGCTACTTGGGAGGCTGAGGCAGGAGGATCGCTTGAGCCCAGGAGTTTGAGGTTACAGTGAGCTAGGCTGATGCCACAGCACTCTACGCAGGGAAATGGAGCGAGATTCTGTCTCAAAAAAATTTAAAAAATTTAAAAAAATTTAAAAATATGTAAAAAGAATACGTAGTTATGTACCTCATAACAATGTCTATGATGGACTGCATACACTACACCACAGTGGTCCCATAAGATTATAATATGGTATTTTTACTATACCTTTTTGATGTTCAGATACACAAATGCTTATATTGTGTTACAATTGTCTACAGTATTCAGTGCAGTAGCATGATGCACAGGTTTGTAGCCTAGGAGCACCAGGCTCTACCATACAGCCTACTAGGCTATACCATATACCTAGATGGCACCAGATACCACCTAGGTTTGTGTAAGTACACTCTAAGATGTTGGCACTACTAAATCGCTTAAGGACTAAGGACGACACATTTCTCAAAACAGATCTTCGTCCTGGCCGTTAAGCAATCGGGACTGTATATTGAGTCTACTATGGCCAGACTATGGCCTGGGCAGGAGAAGAAAGCGGTGGACAAGGCAGAAAGGCAGACAAGGTGCCTGCCCGAGGAGCTTCAGCACGGCCCGGTGACCAGCCTTCCAGAGGGCCTGCCACCTCTCCCACGGGGAAGCAGCAGCCCCAGGGTGCAGGCAGGAGGGGGCTGGCGCGCCAGATCGCTCGCCCCGCCCATTCGCCGTTCGCCGGCCCCTCTGGCGGCGGCGGCTGCGCGGGCACGCGGGGCTCCGGCTGTCAATCACGCGCAGGCTGAGCTCCACGAGGCGGAGCGGCGGTGACGGCGGCGGCGGCGGCAGCGATGGGACCCCAGCGAGAGATCTGCGGCTAGGCTAGCTGCACTTGCTCCACGGGTCAGGGGATCGGAGGGGGCAGGTAAAGCTATGCGGAGTCCAGGGGTGGCGGCTCTCAATGCTCCAGATGTCTTTCTCCAGTTCTTCCTCTCCTCCCTTTCTCTCTTTCCTTCCTCCCTCCTTACACAAATATTCTCTCTCTCACCCACACACACACACACATACACTACCCATTCACGTTTATTGTATCTGCACAAATCTCTGCAAAAACCATGCGTATTAAAATCCTTGAAAACATACAAATTAGAGGTAGCCAACTCCATGCTTTGGTGGTTTGTGGTCTATGTTATGTAAGAATTTGGGTGTTGTACAGCTAAAAACTTGAGAGTTTCCTTCCTTTGAGACAAAAAAAAAAAGTTGTATATTAGGTGAAAGTAAAATACATGTATTTGGAGTGTGGAAAGCTGGTTTGATTTATTTTCCAGGCTTAATTGAGCCCCCACTGACCCTCCCCACTCTTTTGCCATGTCTAAAGGTGTTTGAGTGTTTTGATATGATCTCAGAACCTACGTCTCTGTGTTGTTAGAAAGGGACATTGGGGTGAGGGTCAGATTTGGTCTGGTGACCTCAAAGAAAACAGAGCTGGAATTTATTATTCCAAATAAAAACAGCTAGTATTTGCTTAATTGGTTTCTGGCTCTGTAGCAGAAATGTTTTCAGGACCTTGGAGAGCTCCTTGGGCTCCAGACCAGGCCAACCTTTAGTGAAGGACATATGTGGAATCAATTTCTTAAGAGAAAATGGGGAAGGCTCCAGATGGAAAGAAGGGAAATTTAATTTAGAGGGACAGAGGGAGGAAAGATAGGAGAATGTAGTGACTATGGTTAGCTTGTTTTCTTTTGCTTATCCAGATTCAGGATCCTAATATAATTTGCTTCTTTCACCAAATCTGCTCACATACCGCTCAGAAAATTTGGGGAAAAGGAAGTGGATTTTGAAGGTTTGGTTATAGTCTATATAGACTGACCCTAGAAATGCTGAAAACAGTTAGTCAGGCCTCAGTTGGGCTTGCTCACCTCAAGTCTTTAGGTTGTCCTGCAAGTAAGTGGGGATCTGTTCATCAGAAAGAATTCTTAATGGCTTCTTGAAAAATATGGCCCCAGTTATTATTTTATTTCACATAACTAGAGTAATGTAGGAAACCAATAGCTTTATAGCTGGCAATGGCTTTTTAATTAAATTTTGCATGGGCACCTGCTTTTCTTTTCTTTTTTTTTTTTTTTCTTGTTTAAATTTTATTAGATGATGATGATAGCTAACATGGGGTGATGCTTACCATGCAAAAAGCCTTGGTCTAAGCATCTCGGGCACCTGCTTTTCTTAGGCAGATGGAAAGTAAAGTGATTATGATAGAGAGAAATGGATATAGGAGTGAAACTCAGCCTAATAAGTAAATCATCCAAACAGCCTTACTAAGTGTAAAATGCATGTAAACATACCAGGAAATGCAATGATTTTAAGACTCTTATAGTTTACAGCATAATAGAACAAGCACCAGAAAAGATTAATTCTGGAATATCTGTGAAGCAAGTAACCTTTTTATTTAGAATTTGTAAAATACAAATGGATCACTTGTAGTTGGTATTATTAACCACATGGAATATAGTTACATCAAAATAAGAATAGCATTTGCATATGTGTTATAGTTTACAAAGCTTTTTTGATTTATGTCATCTCATTTACTCTACAAATTATCATAAGAGCCCATTAATGTATAAAATATTTTATATTTTTGTTTTTTTAAAAAAGCTATGTATAACAAGAAGTTCTTTGTCAATATTAAAATTATTCTTTATAAGTTATATGAATGGCTTATGAAATTTAGATTTTAATCTGTATTACATTTTGCAGAGATTTTTTTCTTAAATAGGATTGAAGAATGTGCTGTTAAAAAGAAAAGTCAAAGAATAAACAACAACAAGAAGAAGAGGACTTCAAAGGTAAGACTCAAACTTCATCATGTGTACATTGATAAGCACCTCGTGTTCTGTATGTAGATAAACAAGATTGAAAGAGAATATGAGTTCTTGTTCTCTTCTTGTGGTTTTAGACTTTATGTTCCCTACTAAAAAAATATCTCTTGAAGGATCAAAGTGATTGATAATGGGTAAGATAATTGCACATCATTACTTCTCTTTCAAAAATTATAAAAGTGGCTACATATTCACTGACTTAGAGGATATAAAAAAGTTCATAATATAGAGCCACAATCACCACCACTGTCCCCTCCCCCACCCCCAGATAAAATGTCTCTGAAATGATCCATTGGTAGAAACACATTTCCAGGTTTTAAGGTCATGCTTATATAATTCCAGAATGCCTTATTTAAAAGTGAAAAGGCTGTTAGCAGGCTTTCATGCCTTCCTGCATCCACTGTGAGTCTGGCTGACTCTTTTAAGTGAATTGACCTTTTGGTTTGGTGTTGGATAAGTGGTCTAAATTGTTTCTGTGCCTATACCTTGTCTCTTGCAGTACTGGCCTTGTGAAAAAGTGGTTCTAATGGGAACTTCACTTTCATTATCTCAGAATTATTTTATGGGAGAGAAAAGCAGTATGAAAAATTGAGTAATATTTTTTTGGAGAGAATAAATAGAACAGGGCCTGTGCCTGGTCTCACAGCTGACTCACACATATAGCCATGGGAAAACACTCATCCTTTTTGTGCCTCAATTTTCTGCCTTCCTTTTCTCAGGAAGGCAATGAAGACAAACAATACTTCATTGCCTAGGGTTTCATGAAGCATAAAGACTTATTTCTGTTTTCATGGCTATGAACATTTGTAAAATAAAATAAAATATAACTGCATGTATTAGACTGAAATTCAAATTTCCAAAAAATTGATACTACAGTGTTTTGGCACACGTAGTCATCACAATAGCACCTACATGGCTTTGTTTGCCTAATAAAAGAATTGTTCAAGGGATTCTCAGCATCTGTACTCCCTCCCATTGTCTTTACGATGCCCATTTATTTGCATTAATTGCTTCCTGAGTGTGTCTCCATCTAATCCAAGAGTCCAGTGAGGGCAGACTGTGCCCCACTCATCTTTGTAAACATTATTTATCCCCCAGGCACCTGGCACATAGTTAGTGCTTTAAAAACATTGAAAGAAGGGAGGAATGACAAACTCAGGCCATCACCCACACCAACCCATGTAGTTCTGGGCCAGGAAGTTACAAAGCACTAGAGATTAAAGTGGTAAACAGAACAGAAAAAGTGCCTGCCTACACAGAGCTTACAGTCTATCATGTATATAGTCTATCAGATCATGAGCAAATAAACGACACATAGCCTATCAGATAATAACAAGTGCTGTGAAGAGAAACAAATCTGGACAAGGGGGTAAAAAACAACAGAGGGCTGATACTTAAATATACTGACTGTAGAAAGCCTCTCAGAAGAATCTGGGAGGGAACTACAGCATAATGTTCTCCTTCCCTTGGTCTCCAGGATATAATAGGTGTGCTCTATTGGTAAGAAGTGAATATTCACTCAATGTGTAACTGTACGTGCAATTAAGACTGTTGCTATGGACAGATTATAAAAAGAAGAAAACTACAGATGGATCCTCACTTATCTGCACCTAGAGTGTCCTTCAGAGAGAATGAAAACAACTCCTTCCTCACAGATGACCCGATCACCACACACAAAGGTTGCTTGTGCATCCATCGTGGTGACCACGCTGGCAGGGAGGAGGCAACAGGCTCCACTAGAATGTTTATGAAATGAATATTAATGTAGACTAATTTAAATGCAATACTGGATGTTTTTACTCACACTCTTTTTTCATGTACCTCCTGTGATGTTAGGGCTTCCTCTAAAGAAAGAAGCTCTCTAAGATCTGTCACTTAACAACAGTCATAAATCTAACACTACTGTTTTTGCTGCTGCTACTACAGCTATTGAAATACAAACATCAGAATTCTCATGAAATCTTGCTCCTTAAGTCACTACTGAGCCAAGCTAAAAAGGCTTTGAACATTTCTTCCATTTCTGTCTCAATTCCAGTTTATTGTATGTAGTTTAATAACTGCCCAGCTTTCAAAGTGGCTTTAGGAAGTGACCTCACATGTCCTTTTTATAATATCAGAGGTGTCACTCACCTGAGTAGGTTCCAAATAACTGTAATACACTCTGTATTGGGACAAAATGTTACCGGCTTCCCTATGAGGCATATAACGGACTCTCTTGAGATTTTGTAGGTCCAAAACCCTCCCTCTAACATGTTATATTTTAGGATTCATGTGTTCTTCCAAGTGGTCATTCTCCTCTGGGAGTGAATTCCAACTAGTTATATGTTTGGGAAGATGTATGAAACCTCTTAGACCCTCAAGGTCTACTATTTTAGGCAACATACAGGACACTGAAAAACTTGTTAGACAAACAATATACAAACATTCAGTCTACTTAGTAGCAAGTAACTAACCTAACTGTTAGCTTTAAACTGGCCCTTTAAACTGAAGCTTTGTGCATCCACACTAGTACAAAGTAACAACTTGAGACTGACAATCAGTGCTGGTATGGCAGGTGGTGGGAAATCAGTAAACCTAGTTGTTTGTCCAACAAACAGTCATTGACTCATTCTGTAGAGTCATAGCCAAAAAATCCTGAAAAGCTGCATCTGGAAGGAATTAGAGGTTAATCTGGTCCAACCATCTTATTCTAACAGTGATGAAACCATAGCCAGGAGAGGTTAATGTGCTTGTATAAAATCTCATGACCAGTAAATTGCAGATCAAAAACTAGCATTAGAGTCCATTCTCTCTTCTCTGTGGTTGGCATAAACCAGGGCGTGTTCTTGTTCATGCTATGTGCTTCTGGTGAAGAAAGTAAGGCTCTTTGGGATGCCTTTTTCAGAATATTCCTAGCATCACTAAAAATCCATGACTTAAAGTAGAGCCTTCAATCACTCATGTTAAAAAACATTTATCTTATGACACTTTCTATCTCTTTTATGATTTTACCCATATTGTTTTTTAACAAAGTTGGACAACTGACTTTCATCTTATAAAGCAGAAACATTTAACCTAGGGTGCTGGAAACAAGCTATACAGGGAATGACTGCAATATATCACATGTCCTTCTCTGCAACAAAGCTCAATCCTGAGAAAGAATGACTGCAACAACTAAGGAAAATAGCTTTTATTGTTGCCATGAGGATATTTAAAATTTATATGATATCTATTTTTGTCCATTTTTCAAGTTAAGGTCTCTGATTCCTTATAGAAACCTGAAAATATATATTTAGATGAAGTGGTTCTGACTATGCAAGTACATGATTCAGCCTATAATCCTGCTTATTGTGTTAATTGTCATCTTTCTTCTGCTCCCTGACTCATGGTATAACCTTTGGTAGGTGATTTTTCTATGCCTCAGTTTCCTCTATGACAAAATAGTTAGTAATACTAATCGCATCTCCCCTTGACCGAAATTTTTATTAGACTATCTTAAAAGAAAGTGCCTTTAAAAATTGTTCTACATATGTACCAATGGTAATAGGCTCTTATTAATCATCTTCATTGTACAAGCATTAAATAGAAGGTACTGAAGAGATCATCTTGGCACTTAAAATATGAAAGCTAGGTTAATATTCTTTTGATCTGTCAGACTTTGCTGCTCTAATCAGGCAAAGTACATTCTAAAAGCTTGACTTTACATGAAATAATATCCTTCTGAATGTTTAAAAGTACAAAATAAAAACCAAACTTTTGCCTCCCTGCACTCTCCTCCTGGGTGATTTCTTTAGATGGTAGCTATACCTGAAACAGGAAAATGGCACAGGTGCTAACTGCAATATTAGCCAACAGTTAAAAAGATGAGGTTATTGGTCACCATCAATAGCACCTGCTTCCATCATTTTTCTAAGATCAGAGGAATATTTTCCTCAATTTCACTACATTTTCTAACCAAAACTCACTTGTGGCTAAGGGTACACATTTACAAGCTGTACTTATGGGTCCATGGGCTCACTTGGTGCCCATGGGCTAACTCTCTCTGGTTTCAACTTTGATTTTAGCCCCATGATTCTATCCAACCAAACTAAGTGGCCACATAAAGGCACTCCAGGGAGCTGTAGATTAATGTTTTCCTCTTATAGGTAAACATTACTAGCTGGTTTCTTGATGAGTAATTGGAAATAGTTAATATGCTTCTGTTGACCTGGATTATAGCCCAAGCCCTGAGAAGAACCTGGTTCAATGGGAAAATAACCTTCCATATTGTTCCTCACTTTGTCACATATACACTATGTCCATGCAAGGAAAACCATCTAGAGGATCGTTGAAAAATCCAAACAAGTATTCCACATAACCAGCCACATGCTTATTTGCTTATATGGATCCAGAAAACTAAAGAACCAATGTAGGATAACTAAGAACTCCTTTCCCTTATGCACTGAAATTACTGTCCCTCAGTAATTCCCTTTTTTAAAAATCCATGAATTGATAACCAAATCCATATAAATGCCCCTCTCTAAGGGTATCGGTTAGGTCAAATGAAATTGAAATTTCCATCTTAAAAAAGCAGAGACCCAAGCAGCCCACCCAGGGCATAGTTTTGTCAGCAATTCTCTGAGTTCTTATTTATACTAGACACTCTGTGAAAAGTAACAAAAGGCTGGGTCTACTCTTCGCATTGTACTCTAGCTACACACATGGACAGATGTATCCACAAGTAATGATGGAAGTATATGGTGTTAGAGTTAGTGAGGTGTAAATTATTGGCCAAGCCATTTGCGATTAATAAAGCACGAGGCGTAAATTGCTCAGCAGCTTTTTGATAGAGCTTCTGTACAACTTGACAATTAGTTAAAATGTTAGAGGAAGATACATGAGATCTGAAGGCAAGAGTAACTGCTAACAATAACACCACATAGATTCCCCAAGGGAACACGGTTGCAAATCTGAGAGGGCAGTCCAAGACAAATTCTGTCTCTAGCAAATTAGAGTGCCTGCCCAATTCTTTAATGTGTAAATGCAAAGACTACTGGATTCTAAGAGATTAAAGATTACCTTGTCAAGTCAGTGAAAATCTCAAGCTTCTTTGTTGCCATTTCTCATGCTTAAATTTTTGCATAATTTAAGCGAGCTGTGCTGTTGTATCTCATTTCATTTATGGAGAACAGGTTCTAGTCATCAAGTATTTAAGGTAATTTTGCATTAAACAGAAAAGAAGAGCAGCTTATAAGAAAGACAGGTCTTTAAAAATGTCTTTTAAGAAAAGAGCATTGTTCCAACAGGCTGACATTACCCAGCCTGGCTCTCGTCTTTCACGTCTGTTGATCCTGAGGCCAAAGCCCATACACGAGGCTGATCCGTGTGGATGTTGTCATTTCAGCCAGGAAGGATGAGCTCTTGCAGTAACGTCTGTGGGTCCAAGCAGACACAGGCTGCAGCCGAGGGCGGGTACCAGCGCTACGGAGTCCGGTCCTACCTACACCAGTTTTACGAGGACTGTACCGCCTCAATCTGGGAGTATGAGGATGATTTCCAGATCCAGAGATCACCTAACAGGTGGAGCTCAGTATTCTGGAAGGTAAGGAAAGAGCATGTCTAACTCAGGGAATAGAAAAATTACTGGATATGGTAAATACTGTAGCTATAGAGAACTGAGAGGTTTGGTACTCTTTGTGTGTGCATCACTCCTGGTGATACTAAATGCATTTTCTTCCCTGAGGAAAGGAGAATCTACATCTCAGGCCAAAGGAAGCCTCTAAACACAGCATAATCATTGATGACCAGGTTAAACATAAATAGATACATTTGCCATATTGATTATTATTATTGCTACTGTTAATAATATGCCAATAAGTTCACTAACTATGAAGCTAGCCATAGGCAAAACATTACATTCTTTCACTCTCCTTTACAGGCTTGGTAAGTATTATGTGACAAGTTGCAACAATTATTAAAAAGAAATAATTAGGTATTCAGAGACAATTAATGCTGAGATATGATACAATGGTCAGTGTCTTGGGTCTGCCTCCACCGGTGTGTGCTCACGAGGCCCTCTGAGCCCCAGCTTCTTCAAATGAAGGCACCTCATTAGGTTATATATTTAGTCATTCGACAGGCAAGTAGTGAGCTCCCACTCTGTGCCAAGGGGGTCCAAAGTGCTGGAGATTAAAAGTGGTAAAAAAGGAGAAGAAAAAGTCCCTTTCCTTGTGGAGCTTACAATCTACCATGGGAAACAGACTGTAAACAAAGAAACCACATGAATGCCAGGTAGCGATAAGTGCTATGAAGAGAAATGAATCAGGATAAGAGGACGGGAGTGATGGAGACTCCCTTCAGATATGCCGATGGTAAAAGCCTTTCAAAGGAGATGCCATTTGAGCAAATAACAGAATGAGCTAAGGTAACAGACTATAAAATTACCTAGGTTGGGAAAATAGCAATTCTGAAATGGGAACAAGTCTGGTATGTTTGGAAAAAAGCAAATCAAGTCTGGCTGGAATGGAGTGAGAAAAGGGACAAGCAATGAATTCAGAAAAATAACAGGGCACAGATGATTTATGTAGCACCTTGTAGACAATAGTGAAGACTTGGGCTTTTACCTCGAGAGACATGGGAAGCCACCAGGAGATATTCAGCAGCATAGTAAAATGATCCAACCAGTATTTTAACAGGATCATTCTGGCTACTGTACAGAAAATAGATTATAGAAGGACAGGGCAAAAGCAGCTAGATTAATTTAGAGGCTGTTAAAGTACCTAGGCAAGAGATGCTCGTGGCTTAGATTAGGGTGGTATTAGTGGAGATGGTGAAAAGTAGTCAGATTTAGCATAAAGTTTGAATGCCAAGCTGTCAGCACACGCTGATGAATTAGATATGAGATAGGAGATAAAGAGAAGTCAAGCATGAGCCCACGACTTGCAGCCTGAGCTATTTAGTGAATGATGTTATAATTTAGTAGGTTGGAGAAAATTATGGGTGAGGAACCAAGAGTTGACTTTGGCCATGTTATATTGGAGATGCTTGTTAGACATCCAGGTAGAGATCTCTAGTGGCAATTTAAATATACCAATCTGAAGCTCACGGATTGGGAGTTATTGACACATAGAATCTATAGAAGGCACCAGATTTCTGAGATCATCCAGGAAGAGAATATAGGCATGGAAGAGAAGAGGTCATTGGGATGTTCCAACATTTAGAAACCAAGAAAAGGAGGCGGCTTCAGGAAGGGATACTGAGAAGATGAAGCCTTAGATAGTGCCTGAGTTCTCCTCCAGCCCTAACATTCGGTGCTTCTCCCAAAAGTTTCTACAATGTTTGACATTGACGTTGACGTAATCTTGCAATTTATTGGCATTATGGTGTAACAAGAGGCAGTATAGCATAATAATTATGAGCATGGATTCTGGCCTCAGACTACATGAGTTCAAATCCCAGCTCTTTTATTAATAGCTCTGTAACCTTGGGCAAATTAAATGATATCAATGGGCCTTCTAAAAGTAATATTTGTAGTATCTACTGCATAAAAGTTATGAGGATTAAAAAAGATAACATTTACAAAGAGCTCAAAATAATGTTGGGCATGTACTCAATAAGCATTGGCTATATTAGCTACTATTACTGGATGCTGTATGGAGCACTGAATTCTAAAATGGAAATAAAACTGAAAATCTAGTTCATAAATGAAGTATTGGGTAACACAGTTGTTAACATGGATTGCCCAAGACCTGTGTTAATTCAAAATCATGTTATTGTCACATATTCTGTATCAGAATTGGTCAAGTCAGGATCCTTGCCCTGTAGAATCTCACCTCTGATGAATCCTGACCGGCCTGGGCCAATGAAATGCATAGCCAAGCTTGGCACATCTTGTATTTACCCAGATAAGTGGGTGGTTATTTCCCTATTTGTCAAAAAAAGAAATTTGCCTGACAAATCTATTGTGCCAAGAACCTAAAATGCCACTGACATACGGAATATTGCAAGCATTAAGGTGTATCCAAAGCACTAGTTGTTATGTCATTTGTGAAGCTGTAAAACCATCAAATAAAACATAATTACGGATTTAAGACAAAGAACTCACAGTAAATTACCAACCCCACAATTCAGATTTCAATATTTTCTCTCTTCTATTTTACATGAACAAGATCCAAAAATTATTTATTCCTTGTTGTGCTGGGCCTACTTCAGAGAAAAAAAACAGGCAAAAATCCATGGCCTCATAGAGAGTATAATACAACAAAATCCAAGTCCTAGATTCACATCCTAACCATAGAACACAAGAAGCCTTGTGTCAACCTTGAATAGCCTAAGAATTCACCGTCTTGGAGACTTCATCTTTACCAAGGGAAAAGCCAACTGTTCTTGGGTTTCCTCCTAGGGAATATGAGTGAATTCATTCCAGTGGGTTTAGGAAGTGTTTTGTGCCAATACAGAAAAAGGTGCCAGTTATGCTTATGTTTCTATTGTGATTCTTTTTTGTGTTTTTTCTTTCATTCAAATTGCATCTCTAGGTGGTTTGAATTGCTGGCTTTCCCTCTTCCACTATAGTGTTGCTACGCCATGTTGGTCTCTCCCTGGGGGCTGCACTCACAGTGCTTTGGTAGGACTCTGCCCTGAGCCAGCTCCTGAGCAGCAGGCAGCTTGGCAGGGTGTAATGAGAACAGAGATTGGAATCAAATGGGTCTGAGTTAGATCTTTGCTCTATCACATGCATCTATATAACATCCATCTCCCGGTACTATGTTTTCTTTCTTTATGACAATGTTTATTTGTCCACCATGCACTAGGCTATGTAGTAGGCTCTGGGACTCAGATGTGAATAAGACACCAGTCTTCATCTCTGAATGTAGTCCTTTACCTGAAGGAGTTCAGAGTCAAGTAGGGGAAATAGACATGCATACAAATTGTTCCAATTCAGCATGCTGAACCCTCTTGTAATAGTAGTCACAGTATTTACTGGGAGCATGGGGTTGGGGGACAGGGAGGAGTGGGTACCTGATGCAGGTTGAGGAAGAAGTGGTTCTGCAGAGGAGATCCCTGTGAACAAGCATCCCAGTAAAAAGAAAAGCACTGCAAAAGCTGAGAGTTTTGGGAGAGTGTGGCATGCTCAGGGGACTACAGATAGTTCAGTATGCCTGGGGTAAATGTTTAGAGGTTGGAGAAGAGGGGTTAGGAGTTGAACTTGGGAATGCCTACAAGAGCCAGATCACAGAAGACTTTGAAAGGCAGTGTAATAGAAATCACTCCTTCCTTTCAGCTTGAGTACAGTGAGGGGGCAAGACAGCAAATCTAAGCTTTCCTGGGAGGGATGCCTCATGGTCACATGTAAACAAACACACACACAGAGCACTACACATTTTTCTCTGTGCCTGTGACTGTGAGGAGGGACTCTGTGAATGGGTGGATGGAAGGAACAAAAATAGAGACATTGGGAAGGAAGTTACACAGCACCATTTTGAATATTTTGGGTTTGAGGAAGTATTAGGACATTTTTGTACAGATCCTCCTATTGGCCATCAAAAATACAGTATGAGGCTCAGGAGAGTGGTCCAGGCTGGAGGTGGAGATATGGAAGTCACAGATGTTAGTCAAGAATGCCGCTGCACATTAAACCCTAGAGAAAACGTTCTGAATAAGAAGAGGTGTGGGTTGAGAGTGGAACCTTGGAGAAGAACAACAATTTATGAAGAACATCTGGCAAAGCAGGTTGAGGGTGAATTGTTTAGAGGTAGAGACACAAACAAGAAAGTATGTCAGAAATAACCATAGGGGAGGGTTTCAAGAAAACATCAGTGTTTAATATTAATATCAATGACTGTAGAATATTTAAGTGAGATAAAGAAAGAAAAATCACATTTCATTTGTATTAAGAGGTCATGGTGATCTCAGAGAAGGCCGTTTCAAGGAAACTGTGGAGGACTAAGGTTGGCTGTCAAGGGTGGAAAAGCTCCCTAGCAGTAGTTACAGAGGGGCGCGGGGCTCTAGAATAGCTTTTGGAGATGGAGGCAGTTGGATGTTTACATACTGGAGGGAAGGAGTCTCTGCAACGTGGAAGAGCTGATGTGATTTCACTGCCCAGGTGAAGGGGTCTGGGAGGACTGTGAGGTCAGGCATGTGGAAGGACCTACATTATCTCCGGGCATCGGTTCTTGCTCTGTAAAGCTCAGTGTGCATCTGAGGCAAGCAGAGCCAGACGAGCTGGAGCCTGCCCCCTCTGCTGGCAAACGTCACCACTCAGAGCTGGGGTCCTGCTAAGGAGAGGTCAGCATAGCCCTCAGGGCTGATGAAGAAGAAAAATCCAGTCTTCACTCTTGATGTGCTTCGCCTGAATTTCCTCTAACCCAGATGGCGCCTTTCACATGTCGCTCCGTGCAGCAATCCCCACACCCCACGCTGCTCCTCCCTGCCATGCTGGCACTGGCTTCCAACAGTCATTACTGCCTCCTCTCTGCCCGAACAGCTGCATCCCGCCGCTGCCAGCTCTGTTGGAGTACGCTGCATTTTTAGACCTCATCAGCTCACTGAGCTACAAGGAAGGGGATGTTGGTCAAAATAACAGCTGTATCTGGCCTGTAGCCCCCACCAGTAGAATTTCTGGAATCCGAGCTCCCCCACCCAACCCCACCCAGTTCTGCTTTCCATCAGCAGAGACCCAGTTTTCACACATCCTCACCACAGCCAAGAGAGTCATCAGAAGGCACAGCACAAAAACTGTCCTTGCTGCTGCTTTGGGGCTTTGTCGTGGGCTTGAGAGATCCTTCAAAACTCTCACACTGGGCTTGACCTCGTCACTCCAGGGTCCCAGGCTGCTCTACTGTGGCTGGTGAAGGACCCTCCCAGCATCACCCCGGCTCTTCTGTGGGGCCCTCAACACCGCTGCTTTGCTTCCATTGCAATTTTTTTTACTCTGTCAATTTAATAGAGCCCTCTTTTACTTAGACCTAGGACACTTCAACTCAGAACTGTGTCCAGAGACAGTTTTTATGATACGGTATGGAATCAATCCATCCCCAAATTTTTATTCCTTCCAGTACTCCAGCATGGTACCAGGATTAAGCTGATGTGTCCCGCCCGGGCTCCTCACCTCCATCCCACTCTCAGAGAAGTTGAGCAGCAGCTTACTCTGGATTCCATCGTTGCTCTTTCACATCTGTCGTCCCAAGCTCTCCCTCCCACACTTTAACAAGTTTGGAATCCCTCGGCAAGCACAGCTCTGGGAGATCCTCCTTAGACTTTCACTGATGGCATCTTCAGAGTCCTGGGGGTCAGCTGTTCACTATGCTGTCCTCCTGGCCGCACATGGCAGGCCTTTCTGTGACATGTTGATGTCGACAGGAAAAGGGAGAAGGCTCGGCGAGGCCAGCCACTTTCCAGTTCTTAAAGTGAGCAGGAGTTCTGCCATCTGCAAGCCATGGTTTGCCTTTTAGCTTCTGAGGGATAGTCCAAGAGTGAATTTTCATCGAAAGCACGGCTCAGCTGAGGAGCAGACTGCTCTGAGCATCAATCACCTGGCTCCACCACGTTCAGCAGTCTGGTGGTTTCAGTTAGTCAGTCAGGATATTTATTGAGCGTCAGGCTGCAACAAGAGCGGTGAGAGGGGAAGACAGAAGCACAAGGCAGAGATCTTGGCCCCCCCGGCTCTGCAGAATCTCGGAAACTAAGATGGACACATTTTTGCTGCCCTCAATTTTTGAGAATTAGTGCCAGTGCTTGAGGAGGGAGGTAATTTAGCCACATAGGAAGCATGTCACCATGGATATTTAAATTAATTTAGCTTGTGCATTCAGAATTTTCTGCTGTGAGTCATTTCTTAAGTTATAAATAATAGTTAGTCTTGGAAGGTGAATGTACTTGCCACTATTTTTAGAAAAATGTAAAAAGCAATCTAAAATGTCATATTTTACAGCCCAATTTTTCCTGTAGGACTTTTATCTTATATAGAATAGCTTCTATTTTTTTTCCAGAAGACATCCTATTGACTCTTCTTGTTTTTTGTTTTCAGTATCTTTATAGCATAACATCAAGGAAATTTGTCTATATATGGTGGCTTAAACTCTTTTGAAGTTCAAATAAAAAATAATGGAAGGAAATATACAAAATAGTAACTGGTGAAGTATTATGGGCAGAAGAAAGGTTGGAAGAGTGATCACACAGGTCTGGATTAGAACGCAGTCATGCCACCTACTAACTATGGGACCTGTAACTATGCTCTTTGGCATAGTTACAAACCTTTGTAAACCTCAGTTTCTTGTAAGTGAAATGTGAATAAAAATACCTATCTCTCATAAGATGTTTATGAGGATTTAATGAAAAACACATCTAGCACTATGCTAGGTCATAATAGATGCTCAGTAATACCAGTTCTCCTTTTCCCCCCTTTTGCTAGGATGATGGCTCATGCATACGTTTTCCATGTGTTTCCTTCTGTTAGCTAAGTCTCCTTTATTAGTGCATTACCCCTAAAATTTAATAAATAAGTTAGTTATGCAAATACCCTTTAAATATTGAAGATTAAATGTTTTTTTATGTTTAGTTATTTTCCCAGCCTTGTCATTCTAACTAAAAGCAATTAGGGCAGGAGGAAGTGAAAAATGTGTTTAAAAAATAAATAACAGAATTTGCTATTCCTTATTCCAAATGCGGAGCAATTGTTGCAGTACTGTTGCCAATGCAACATTACAATTTTATGAGAGGTGTATTTCCAAATAATAATAATAGCTACTTATTACAATTTATCGCTTAGCCAGGTAGAAGACTAAGTGCTTTCATGCATGGTCTCATTTGGTCCTCACAACAGGTCTATAATGTAGGTACTATTATCGCCTGTCATTTTGTAGATGGGGAAATTAATGAGAACATTTATGTAACTTTCCTTCTACAATTCAAGTGCTAGGTAGCAGTGCTAGAATCCAAGCTTGATTTTGTTCCTTCCAAATCTGTGTGCCTCAACCATCAAATGAGACATCTCTTTCTGTCTTCAGTGTGTTGCAGTTCGTTAGAACTTGAGCTAATGCAGCTAAACCTCCATCTGCTACTCTTAACACTTGTCAGCATCAGCACAAGTACAGCCCAAACAGCTACACGTGAGAGAAGAAAGAGGGCAGATCTTCTACGCCCTCCCTCTGCAATTTGCAAGCTGTGCATCTCTGTCCAGTGCTTTCCCTTTCTGAAGCTACATTTCCTAACCTGTAAACTAGCAATTATGGTTCCTTCTCTGCTTACTTGAAAAAGATGTAGGGAGTTACAAATACTGTCAATGTTCTCCAGCCAAAACCATTGGGAACATGCCTGTAATGTTGAACAAGTTGGGTTTATTACTCATTGCGGTGAGAGAGAATGACACCATAGGGGACTATGGGGCATTTCAGTAAGAGAGTATGAAAAAGGAAGTATTATAGGATGTGGGCTTTGGTTGGGTGATTTGGGAGAGGGCCTAATGAAGCAAGAGTTCACTGTGAATTATCAGGGCAAATGCTCTGATTGAATATCTTAATAAATCTTACATATAGGGAGGGCAGACTAGAGTGAGACTAAAGCCATAATGGGTAAAAAAAGTGGCAGTCATTCGTATTAGGAGAAGGGGTCGTTTGGTATTTTGTGATTTGCACAAAGGCTTTTTTAATTTGTCTTTACTTAGACAAAAATTATAAAGGGGCATTGTTTTGTCTTACTTCATCGTGGCCACAGAATCAGCTTGTCTGGTGTTAATGTTCTGTGAGATGGAATGCATCTGACGGGAGAACAGCGTGGCTTTGCGTGAGTTCCCCAGCCAGCTTCTCACAACTCCAAAGCCTACGGGATGGAGCCAGGCCAGTGCCTGGGTATCAGGCCACTTATCTCTTCCTTCAAACCTAATGGGACAATGTAAGCAAAAGCGGGTTTTGTCAACTGAAAAGCATTGTACATACAGAAAAAATCAGGACCCAGGGCTGCCGTTTCTGGCTGGCATTAAAGTCAGAAAGGTCTTCCTTTCACCTTCTTGGTTTTCATGTCAATTTGGTAGAACTAGAAATATTCACTTCTCTCAAAAACAGGACAGGTCCTGCCCCCGAGGGATCAGACGGGAGCTGCACCTTGCTTATTCTGTCTTGCTTCTGTTTCTCTCTTCCTCTAGGTCGGACTCATCTCAGGTACAGTCTTCGTGATTCTCGGACTGACTGTTCTGGCGGTGGGCTTTCTTGTGCCCCCCAAGATCGAAGCGTTTGGCGAAGCTGACTTCGTGGTGGTCGACACGCATGCCATCCAGTTTAACGGTGCCCTCTACATGTACAAGCTGGCAGGAGCCATTCTCTTCTGCATTGGGGGCACATCCATGGCAGGGTGCCTGCTGATGTCCGTGTTTGCAAAAAGCTACTCCAAAGAAGAAAAGTTCCTTCAGCAAAAGTTTAAAGAGCGAATTGCAGACATCAAGGCCCATACCCAGCCAGTCACAAAAGCTCCGGGCCCAGGGGAAACAAAGATTCCAGTCACTCTGTCCAGGGTTCAAAACGTCCAGCCTCTATCGGCAACCTGAAATGTCCCCCACCCCAGTCCTTCCTGTCTGATTTATGCACATGGTTAAAAGGAGAAGGCCAGTTTTTGAGGTGACAAGGATTTGGTGTCGACGGCCCCGGGGCCGTGTTCGGCTGTGGGCAGCAGAATGGGTGAACTGGCACTTGCTCAGTTCAGGTGGCTCTGGTGAAGGTCGATGCCATGTGTCACCTGTGCACATGCATCTAGCTGTTTACAAAGGGTGTTTCGTGTGCCCACCAGGAGCCCTCTGCAACACCTCTTTCATATATCGTGACTTTGTGTTATTTCCCGTGTTATTTGAAAGTGCTGAACAGTTCAGGCCAGCCCACCAGTGGACAGTTTTATTTCTAATGTTGATTTTTCTAATCTTTCCTGCGTGGTGCTGTCTTCCATGCCTGTCTCACAATGTGTAAGATATTGTCATGTGTGCTCATAGAAACATGGAATTCTCTGATTTTAACCCAAACATTAGTCTCTGAACTGTATCTTGACATGAGGTTCCTGAGCTTGGATACAAAGTTATCAGCATTCGCCACAAAACTTTTTGTTTTCCCCGGATTTCTTTTTTTAAAGCTAAAGTTGCCAACTTTAGAATCTTGGCAAAGAAATTAATATTAGGAGTATCTGTTTACACAGTGTCCAAAAGCAGGAATTAGAAACCAGGAAATTTGAGTTCCTTCTACCAACTAGCTGTGTGATCTTGGGGCAATCATTTAACCTCTCAGGCCTCACTTTCCCCATCTGTATAATGGGAGTCCTAGACTGCAATAGCTGAGGGACTTCCCTGTTCAAACATCTGAGATTCCTTTTTTGCCACGTGTCATCTAGACTCTCCCCCTCAGATGTTTAAAGGTATTTTTGTGGCTCTCACCACCTCTGAAATTTGTGGCTCTAATTTCAGAACTAGACTCCTGGGAAGTCACCAAGTCAGCAGCCTTCTTACTCCCTACCCTTGAATATCCAACCCCAGCAGTTTATACAATGCTGTCATATTTTTATAAAGACAAAAGTAAGCCATCCTCAAATAAGAAACCCCTGGGCAGATATTAACCTTAGAAAAGGTTTTCATTGTCAAACAAGATGTTTTATTCCCCAGCAAGATGTTCATCTCATCCCTTGCACTTTTATTTAATCTGTGGATTTAAATTAGACTGAGGAAAATGGAAAATGTGACCTTGGTATTCTCTCAGAATGGTGCCACCTTAGAGTTGTCTTTTTTTTTCCTTCCTTCACTGGATAAATAAAATATGTGAACGAGCGGAACCTGAATTGCATTGTCATTCCTTCAGTGTGGTTATTTTCTCTTCAACATGTCATTTTCCATTCTGGGTCTGAATGAGCTCTGATATTTCCCTGGCTAAATGGAAGAATAAATGAAGCAATTAGTGCTCTTTGTGCACAGTGTTTATTTTGCACAGTATTGCACAAAACACAGGGCAAATCAGCGTCCTCAGCAAGGATCATTGGCCAGATTTTAGAGAAACTGTTTCAGTTTCCTCAGGTTCTCTGCCTTTCTGTGGAAACATCGGTTTAATTTTATTCTATGAAGACTCATACAGGCCCTAAAGCATGTGTCCAAGGCAACTGTTTGAAGCTTTCCATGCTTGCTTCTGGCTTGTGGTACGGATGAATGTTTAAGGATGAGACTTGACTTGTAAAAACCTCCTGAATGAAAAATAATGGCTTCTGGGGCTTGGGAACTTTTAGGTAAAGGCACGATAGGAGCAGCCCTATTCCCCAGACGCAGGCCTGAAAGAAGCCAAGGTGGATAAAGAAGGAGCTGGGTCTGCAGGGGGCTCAGCATGCCCCGGTTTCCCGGTCAGCCCAGGCTTTGTGGAGGTAGGTGCTTGTAAGGCCCCTCCCAGCCCACAAGGCAGGGAGTGGGAATTATTGCAAAGCAGAGGAAGGAGGCTCTGCTGAGCAGTATTAGGAAATACAGTCTGATCCTGGGAAAGACCGGTGCCGGTCATGTGTAATTAGAGGGTGGGAAACAGTTGACTAAAGACTTTTTAAAGCTGTTTTTGGGCCTGGATTGGGCAGTCATCCCAATGGTGTGGCAAGCAAGAGTGGTCTTAGAGCCTTAGCCCCAGCCTGATTGCTCGCGACAACCAATCCTTCCCTTCAGTCTTGAAGCTTCTAAAATGAAGTGAAACCACGTACCTGGAACGGGTGAGGAAGATGGGGAGAAGGTGCTGAGCCTGGAGAAACTTAGAAATGGGTTCTGGCCGGGAGGTCACGCACACTCGGAATTGAAAGCAGCCTTAGATAATATGGGCCCACCCCATGCGGAAGCCCCCCACCCGCTTGTGAACACGCATCCAGCAACCTCCACCGGCACGAGCACGTCCAGTGACCGGACGCCTGCTGTCTGCCAGGGCAAGCCGCTGCATCTTCTGGGGGCTCTATGGGGTTGGAAATCTCATCCTCAAGTCTTTCCAGAATCTGCCTTCCTAAACCTTCCACACACTGGACAAGATTCCATAGATCAAAGTTTCCTAGAAGTCTAGCCCTCTTCATTAACTAACTCCTCCCCTCACCCTGGGCTACACCGCTTTTCATTCAATTATTTTTAATCCTGTCACTTCCTCAGAGAGACACTTCTATGTGTTCCTACTGTTCCCAATTTGTTCACACCTCTTATTAAATGAGGCCTCCAGAAGTTTTCAAAATTGTACGTGTAAAAGAATCCCTAACTTCATTAGTAGCGTTGCTTAGTATGCACACAGCCGTGCGAGAATACGACAGGAGGCTGCGTAGGCAGCTCCTTCCTGTGCTCCCAAGGCCTCCTGGGTTCTGACCCGCTCCTTTTGGTTTATCCTGGCGCAGGCCCTGGAACCCTGCATTCTAGTCATATGGTCACATTCGACCACTCCCCCCTCTAACTGTGCCTGCACTTTCACGCCACTGCGCCTTCCCCCGCAACACTTACGTCCCCAGCAACAAGCATCTGCCTGTTCTCCGGCTATGAACTTATCATCTGAGGTCACATCAAGAAATAATAGCAAGAATAACAGCAGCTAACGTGTATTGAGTGAAGACATCATGGAAGCATTTTACACATATTAATTCATTTAATCCTCACAAAAACCCTATGCTATCAGGACTGTTATCATATGCCCATTTTACCAAGGAGAGAACTGGCAAAGAGAGGATAACTTGTCCAAGGATAACCAGTAAGTGACAGAGGCAAGACCCCAATCCAAGCAGCCTTGCTCCAGAGGCTGTACTTTCAGCCTATGTGCTCTTGGGCCTCTAGAAATGCCGCCTTCGCTCTGCAGCATCTCCTTGATCTCTCTCTCTCTCTCTCTCTCTCTCTCTCTCTCTCTCTCTCTCTCTCTGTCTCTCTCTCTCTCTCTGTCTCTCTCTCTCTCTCTCTCTCTCTCTCTCTCTCTCTCTCTCACACATACACACTGGTTCAGACTTAATGTCTCTTCCTCAATATATCCAGCACTTTGTACAAACACTTTCTATCCCGCTTATCTCTCTTTATTATAGTGATTTGTTTACACATCTGTTTCTTCCATTAGAAGCTAGACTATTAGCTGCTTGGGTACAGAGGGCATATCTGAACGACTGGTGAACCCTCAGAAGCAAACATGTAAAAGCTACATGTTACTTTTATATGGTCATTTAAAACAATTATTGCATTCTTACTCAGAGCCCGGCTAGCAGGACTGAAAACAAAGGGATGATGAATATGGCCACTAAAGTTTTCACATACCTAATGTGTGTGTGTGTGTGCATGTACCGGCAAAAAATAATGGGTTTTCTGGGGCAGACTAAGACTTGGAGTATGGATATGGGTTCCCCAGAGGAAAGCGCTCCTCAATGTGACATTCAGCTGGGGGAAGCCCAGTCTGATGGCTAGCTCACAATTACTACGTATCTGAAAGCAAAATTCTCCAGCCAGGAGTCTTGTCCACTGACACAGAGTTACCAGCATACTTGCCATTCCAGCAAGAGACTAATGGAAGAGCTAAACACCTAGTCAAAGTACAGTAAATTGTCCCCAACAGTCCTGAATAAACAACGTGCTCTTTCATCCTTAAATATGAAAGTACAACCAGCATCATCTGACATCTGAGGAAAACCATCACTTTGAAAGGCGATGTGCATAAGGAATAAGAGACTCAGTGAGAAACCTAAGTATTTTGGAAATCACAGGAGAGCTTTACAAACAAATCTAATTAGTCTTCAGAAAGAAATTACATCAGTAGGATAAAAATAGAATACTACAAAAAAGAACATCAAATACCTTAAAACAAATTACTGAAAGAATAAGCTGAAAGCATTTCATAGAAAGTAAAATTACTCCCTTCTATTTAAAAAAATGAAAAACAGAGGCAAAAGGTAAAGACATATAGACTCAATCAAGGAGGAAAAGATAACAAAAAATAATAGAGAAGAAATTATTGATAAAATAATAAAAGAAAATTTCTTAAGGCTATAGAATATAGAAATATTTAAACTGGAAGTACCTGCTAAATATTTAGCAATGTGAATGGTTAAAAAAAAGAGGCAGACAAATGTTTGTGAAATTTTTGGACACAAAAAATAAAAGTATCTAAGAAGCTTCCAAAGAGAACAATAGGCCACTTACAAAATGATACAAATCAACCTGGAGAAAGAGGGGGTGTGATTTCATGCAATAGATAGCAAGGTAAGTTTGAGCCTAAAGGAAATATGTGTTACTGCTATTGAGAAGAAAAAAGAAGGGCAATAGAAACTCCAGGAAGAAAATTTTAAAATAACCTGTGCACAGAAATCATGGTCATGATTGTGACATGATGGGGAAGAACTGAGGGAGTGTAAGAAAAGAGAAGCCACTGGAAATTTGACCTTCTGACTAGGCACATTCTATTTCTACTAGAATGGGAGCTGGAACCATTGAACCCACAGAGAAAAACTGGATGCTGTTGCCTCAATAGTTCTGCAATGGCAAACTTTTCAAAGCCAAAATAATACAAACTCTACTTACTTGGTTTCAACTTTCAGAATTAAACTATAGCCAAAATAAAGTTTTAAATTATGATTGTGAAATGGACTGTATATGTGATAAATTAGGTGATGTAAAAATAAAAGTAGGGGGAGCAAAATTTGAAAAGCAAAAGGGAAAAGAGAAGTGTAGGGATACTAACATCCTTATCTAAGTTAGTGAAGAGCCAAAAGTGGCTGTCTTAGTCCATTTGGGCTGTGATAACAGAGTATCATAGATTGGGTAGCTTATAAACAACAGCGATTTTATTCTCACAGTTCTGGAGGCTGGGAAGTCCAAGATGATGGCACCAGCAGATTTGGTGTCTGGTGAGGGCTGCTCTCTGCTTTCTACACGGTGCCTTCTAGTTATGTCCTCATTTGGTACATAATGATATTTAACAGGTCTCTGTCTCTGCAACATCACCAACTTCAGAGTCAGAGAAATCATTTCCCTTGTCACTTCCCTTGCCTTCTGAGAACTAGAAAATGTCAGCAAGAAATGCAAGGCTTTTGTCAGAAGGTGACCTCTAACAAATGTCACCCTATATCTTGCCTCTAAGCCAATTTTCTATCTGTTCTAGGAGAGATGGGAGGAAGTGGATGGGGAGGAGGGTCTACAATCTGTGTTTTGCTAGACAGTCTCTTCCAGAATACTGCATAATGAGATGGAACTCAGAAATGGAACAGTGCAGAGAAAATAATTGAAATAGCTAAGATGTGTCAAGAGCTTTCTCTGTGCCAAGTAATATGTTCAATATCATTGTGCATGTTTACATTTAATATAATTTATCCTTGAAAGAATTATAAGAGTGACTACTATTATTTCGTCCATTCTACAGGTAAGGAAAATCTAGGCTTAGAGAAATGAAGTAACTTTCCCAAGGTCATGCAGCCAGAAGGTGATCAAACCAACATTTAAATCCAGGTAGCTGACTTAAAGACTTCACTCGCAGTGAACAAATTCCGCTAGAAAGGATGAGAAAGTAGCAGCATCTCTGTGTAAAACATCCCAGATTAAACATGTCCTTTATCATAGAGCTCTGCATTTTTACATGGTGCCAAAAAATGGGCAAGAAATATATATATATAAAACTATTGCATGGGAATTCAGTGTTAACCGTGACAGGTAATAAAAGAAAGATTCCACTGAACTTGAGTGCTGGACTAACAAAAGACTGGTCCAAACTGACATTTTTGTTTCCCCAGAAATTTTATAAGGACAAATCTGCTAATCTATGAGCTTCCTGAAGGTTGATACCATATTGTACCCATATTTCTCCCCAACACCTAGTACAGTACTTAATACCTAGTAGAAGCTCAATAAATGTTTGCTAAGTTGAGGCATTTGAGTTCAAGAAACTGCAATAATTGCTCTTGCCAACCAGATTTCCCAGTGACCTCCACCAATTAAATTTGGTGAGATATTGGTGAGAATCATGTTTCCCGTGCAGTACCTGAGTCCCTTGCATGCTTTGACCTATACTAAAATACATTTGCTGGAATTCCTAGAAGGTATTAGTGCTCTGAAATCCATGGAGGTGTGTGCATTTTTAACTATGTGAACACAGCTCCACCCCTGATTGAGGAGGCAGCGATAGCACAGTGTTTAAACATGAGGCTCTCGAGCCAGACTCCGTGCATTCAAGTCTTGGCTCTATTGCTTTGCAGATAGTAGAACTTTAGCCAAATCAATAAGTTTCCCTGTGCCTCAGTTTCCTCATTTATCAAGGATTATAACAGCATGTACCTACTGGGGTTGTCGTTGAGGATTAAATGAGTTAACATATCTGAAACACTTGGAGCAATGACTTACTAACACTTAATACCTGCTAATTGCCATAGCTGGGGCAAGGCCCATTGAAAACATACCTGTTTAAAGCACCAACGGAGGCATGAGGCGCCCATTTGCCTATGCACGCATTTGCTTTCAACCCTACAGTCACCCCTACTGTCGGGTCTGAAGTGATTTGGAACCTGCTAGACAGGGCCCTGACCTTTTCAACATCAAGTTTAATTAAGGCTAGTGAGTAGCTAAAGTGTGAGGTTTCATGTCTTTCCACGAAGTTCAGTAAGAAAGATTTATTAACTCATTAAAATGTCGTGTTAGTTATTTTCAGCCACTCAGAATGACTGCGACATCCAGCCAGCTACTTATCCCAGAAAAGACTCAGAATAGAATCTGACTTTATGAACTTCCTGGACCACAGCTCCATCAGCAGCTCATGTTGCTTCAACATTAGGGTCAAAAGCTTCAACAAGTGTGGGGGTTGATCTAGACCCACCTGCTTGTGGTGACATCAAAGAGGCTGTCGATGTGCCACAGTGAGGCCACACTCCCAGCAGGCACCATATCCTGCTTCCTACTATGGAGTGGAGCTGGCAGGGGGGCGGGCATGCTGGGTCCAAGGAGCCGAGAGTCTGTGACGCACTGACTGTCCTTGCTTCCTGCAGACCGACTGCTCCCGCCCATTCACCTCCCACTCATCCGCCCCCCTTTCCAGCTGGCCCATCACACTGATTCCATTTCTGAAACATAACCTCAGTCACAGCCTCACCTGCTTCACCCTCCTTTCATTCATGTTGCAAATGTATATACTTTCCTCTGAGGAGGCTAGCTTTCTTGGAAGACAGCAGAAATTCCCAATATTCCCTTCTCACTCCCATCCTGCAAAATACATATAACCCTGGTGTGCAATAATAAATCTACACTTACAATTTTTTTTGTATGTGCATACTCTATTCTTTCTAAGCTAGTCTTTTCTGGTTATATTAGAAGTGGTAGAACATGGTGGCTAATAATATGAGCTGAGAAGGAGTGAATCCGACTCTTCAATGTATTAATACTAGTTGTGGGACTTTAAGCAAATTATTTACTCCATGCTGACACATTTAGTCAATAATGGAGGCAATAAATTAGTACCTTCCTCATAGGGCTCTAGTAAAAAAGAAAAAGTGTTTTAAACCCATGTAAGGGGTTTAGAAGAGTGTCTATCAAGGAAAGAATTACATTAATACTGTCATTTTTGTTCTTGCAACCATTAATATTTGTCCTTCTTGCAGCTAGTTCTTGTTACAAGCTCCTAGTGGGCAGGGGCCCAATCACTCATTCATACTGCCAAGCAGAGACTGATACCTAATAAAAACTTTTGATAATGCCTAATAATGAGACTAAGAATAAGTGGGGGAAATGCCAAATAAAATTTAGGTTTTTAAAATTAAGGTAAGCAAAAATGATTTCCCTAGCAACCAAATTTCTAAATGTATTTCCACCATCATCTCAAGCTTCCTATTTATTGAGACTATTTCCTGCTTTTGAATATTGAACACTAAACAGGAAATTAGTTTGAGGATGATGGTCTCCAGACAAAGAGAGGAAAGCAATTTCCGTGGCAAGTAAGCAGACACTCTCCCTAGGAAATCTTCAGAAACTAGATATAACGAGCATGGACCTTGCAATAATCTCAGTGGACGGTAAAGTCATTTCGCTCCTAGAAATGAAGGGCAGAGTTGCACTTCCTCATCTGAATAACCCAAATCATCATCACAATTTTATTTTGTAGCTGAAGTCTGCCCGTCAGAAATGCAGAAGGATGCGATGCTGCAGTTGGAGGGTGGGTGGCACTCTGGTGACTTCCTCACTGTGTCAGGGTCACTTGTGTACAGGAACAGCAAGGCAGGATACAGAGCCAGGCAGTCAGCCTGGTTTACTTTCTGGCAGCTGGAGGCACAGTGCAGAGAGCCCAGTAAACATTTTGTTGATGATGAAGATGGCAATTTTGAAACTTCACACTAATGTGATGTCCAAACAAATGTCTGGCTGCCCACTAGTATTTCACTAGAAGCCTCACACTTTTACCACTTCACGGATAACCACATTTACATAATAGGCCTGTCCAATATGCCATTCATAACATCTGTGGCTATTCCACGTGAGTTCCATGGGTTGGAATCAACCATGATTAAGGTTCTAAGGTAGCCATGAACACAAACTGTAATGTGTGTTCAGTGTTTGAAGCTTACTAAGGCTAATGCCAAGATGATCAAACAGCAAGGAAAACAGGCTTGCTCTGCCCGCCCTCATACATACACACTCACACCGCCATCGTGGCCAACACCATCTCCCCTCTCTTTATATTGGGCAGCCTGAAAATTAATAGCAGCTTTAGGAAAAACAACAACAACAAAAAAAAAAACCAACCATGAACCGATCAGGTCCAAGGTAATGTGTATATATATATATATATATCAAGCCTAAAAAATAAAGCTTTGGGGAGTATTTTTGTCAATAATGGAAAAGCACCAAAAAAGAACCAATTCTGGCTCAAAGGCAGGTAGTAGAGAAACACAAGGAAACCAGGGAAAGTTGTCGGGAGTCTGGAAAGAAGGTGCCAAAAATCAAATAAGAAAGCCAATAATCATAATATTTCACAGCTGCTGACTGTCAGCTCTGTGCTGAGTGCTGTACATACATTCTCTTTAAATCCTCAAAGGTGGACAAAGTAGAATATTATTATTATTATTATTAATAAAAGAGAAAACTGAGGCTCAGAGAGGTTGAAAAAGTTACCTAAGTAACGCAGTAAGTGCCCAAGCCAAAACTCAAACCAGCTATTCCTGACGCTGAAGCCTGTGTACTCAAGCGCTGGGGACAGTGGAAGTAACCCGAGGAAGAGGAAGAGAGCAGAGGAGGCAGCAGGAGCCGGCAAGCCCAGGAACTTCCGCTGATGAGAGATTCTGACTCCAGACAGATTGTAAAACGTCAGACTCAGATTTGTCTGCTCATGGCATCCGTACTACTTGGGTTGGCTAAGAAAAGGGCTGCCTAATGCTTAACCAGAGCTGGCATGTCCAAATCCTATCTCCATCTAGTCTCAGTTCAAACGCTACCTCTTTCACAAAGTCTTTGCTGACTTCTCACATAGATATCATCCCTCTCCTTTCTCTGAATATCTTCATCTTTATTTCTCCAATGCCCCTTAGCACTATCTTAAAGAATAGTTATTTAAATCCATGTTACCCATTTCAACAAAGATTGGTCACCCACCGTCAAACAGGAAAATGCTGAACTTGCTAATACCTAACTGATATGAACGTATAGAGACAGATCATTCACTGTCTTCCAAAGCAGTGAGTTCCCCTTCCATTAAGTAGATTTGGGAAGTGTCTGCCAAGCTAAGGTCTACATTTTCCAATCCCTCTTTCATCAAGGATAGGGCAAAGGGGAAAGGAAAGCAAGCTGTGGCCCAGCTGAAAAGTAGCTTCAGCCTGATCCCACAGGGAGCTCTGGAGCACAAATTGCACCACAGATCACAAACACACAGGCAGTTGTTAAGATCACGACCGAGAATGAGATTGCTCAGGGAGACTTTGAGGATTGAAAGAAAAGGAAGAGAAAGCCACTAAATCAGCAGCCTGAAAATCAAGGGAGAACCAGGACAATCCTAACACTTATCGGTAGCCAGAAAAGAACAAATACAGTGGAACCAACAAAGAGTTTGCCTCACCTTGTTTTGAACTTAATGTGTATTTGTTTTTGTATTTTAAATGATTTTTATTACTATAAGACCAATGCATTTGTTAAATCAATGGAAGTGAAGTGCAGGACATCCCTGAATCATTTGTCCTTTTTTTGTTGCAACATCATAAGGGACCAAGCAAACCCTTCATTTGTCTTTTTAATGGAAGATTGAGTTTGACTGTGAGGGCATTTGAGAGACCTGTACAATGAGTTAATAAACTAAAATCCCATCGGGGGAGAAAAAACACTTGGAAACCTGCAGGAAAGTTGTATGTTTATTTGCATAAATAAGTATTTTATAACAAATGCATGCTAGCGATTTTACAATAACTTGTAGAAATTACAGTCATTGCCGGTTGTGGAAAGTTTCTAATGTCAATTAACCACGCAGTCTAAAGAGATTTGACTCTGGCAATTTAGATGTCTCCTTTGTTGCTGAGGTTTGGTTTTTTTGCTCTTACAGAATAACAAAGATAAACTAGTCATGTGCACAAAAAGTTACGTTAATGTGCACTCAGTCATGGGATCTAAGTCATACATATTTTGTTATTATATATCAAGAAGACAAAATGCTTGTGCTTAACTATTTTCATTTCTAACATATGGATGGAAAAACAAAACTATTTAATTCAATGGGATGAAAGCAGTGAGGCAGAATTTTAGCCAAACTCTTCGTAAAATTGTAAATTGATTCCTTTGCATATAGGTACACAAATGTGTGTAATATGTGACTTATTCTGGTTTTAAAGATACCTTTGTTTATCATAAAAATTCTGGACCTGTGTTTCTATAAAACCCTTTCATAAAAAAAAGATTTTTTTTTAAGATATACCTAAAACGTTTATCAAATAAGCAACATCCATATAAAACTGTGAAAAAAATTTCTTTACATAATAAAGCGTAATATCTATACCAAATAGAAACAGAAGTACCTTTTAATGTGTTGAATTTCTACATGGTTTAGATTAAAATGTTTCTATTGTGTTTGTGGAAAAATGACATGAAAAGAATTAGTATATGAAATATTAGCAACACAACGAACAAGCAAAAAACCATCCAAACACATTTTAATTACATAAAATGTAGATCTATTTACTCAAAAGAGAAACTTTTGCATTTTAGAGTATACACTAATACAGAAGTAAAAACCTGAATTCTAATAATTAGATCAAAATGAAAATAATTTTCCTAACAGAGAGACATTCTAGACATAGTAAATCATATAAAAACAATGAGTTCAATTTAATCTTTACTTACAACACCAATAACCACCCATTAGCACTGTATATATTTAAGATTTAAGACAAAAAAAATTCAAGAAAAATATAGGCTTTCTAAGATCGACTACAATCATTCTCTATTTCCACATGTCATTGCTTTTGTGACAAGAACTGAAACACTCAATTAAACTATATGGTTTGAGCTGATGAAACTAACAGAGAATTCATTTCGTCCCATTCATAGATTAAAGCTAAGTCATTGTTGGCTTAAGTCCATGGAGCTCCAATAGTTGCCTTCTGATTTTATAAATGCTTTATGGTTATTCAGACTTTATAAATTCTTTCCTGATTCCCTGTCTCCAACAGGATGTTATGCCTCATCCAAAACATATTTTTTCCTTATCAACATAAGAGAACACTCTTTCATTCTCCTCCATGTCACCCAAACGTCATGGGAGAAAACATACAAATTTCATGTGAGGAAAATGAAAATCAGACCTATCTACATCCCAGAACATTTCTTAAAAATCAAAAATCTTATGGCATTTATAAAAATGATATTTAATAACAAAAAACTGTATGCATTCATTGTCTTAGAAAAACAGACTAACCTTAAAAAAAATGATTCCATTCCAGGAGGACATTACATTCACACAAGAATGCCAACATGCTTCTGCACTGAACCTAAACATTATATAAACTAGTGGACCAATAAGCCAGTTTTTCATTCTATTTGTAACGCACCTAGCAAACTGGTACCAAAAAGAGTCCTTGAAACATTCATGTAAATCACACACACACATTCACAAACAGTAATAACCTTTTGACAGAGGCTGCATTGGTATGAAATATTCTGCACCTGAAGTATACAGTACTTAAGGGTGATGACAAAGAACTATCCTCTGTAGTTACTTCAGGAAAATAAGATATATGTGTCTTTTTTTTATTTTGTTTTGTTTTTTGATGTGACATATCACATTTTTAAAAGCAAATTTGCCTAACACCCCTCCCTAGAATAAATTTTACATTAAAATGCTGGTAGCTTTCTTACTTGGAGAATTTTAAATCTCTTAAAGTCTTAAGGAACCAAGATTTAAAGCACCATGATATACTATTTCTTAGCATTTCCTCTCACATTTTTACACATTGCTTCTCTCAACTTCACCCAAAAGAGCCTTATTTTATTAATAATGCTGTGTCTGAGGAAGCCTTTTTAATGTCTTAAAGTGTGTGAGTGCATCTGTATAAGTATTTGATATCCATATCTGTATATCTATATATTATATTTCTGTTCAGATTGGCAACAGTTCAGATGTGGTGCTGTCAGCAATTAATCTACTTTTTAAACTTTGCTTTTGCTACTTGAGCAAAAAAATGAACACCTCTCACAATTTTAAATACACAGATTTTTTTCTATGTGCATGAACCTGGCCCTCTGTGTATAAGGTAGGTCATTTAATGAAACTTTTGAGGATGGTAGTTTATGAGATATAAACTAGAAGAGTTAGCATAATTTTATAGTAGTATGACCTCACGATTGTGAGCCTGCAGAGATATCTGACTGATTCTCAGCCACATATACACGGGATGGTTCTATCTTTATCTACCATAGCAAGAATTAACACTTTCAGAATAAAACAGGAGGCATGACAGTATCATAATCTTCCTAGTAGTCTGGCATTCTAATATTCCCCAAAAGACATAAGAAAAAAATCTTAATAAATAAAAAGTCATCCTATGGCCATAGAGAAAAATAATGAGTAAAAAGATATCTTATGGTCATATTACCTTATTTTATAACGAGATGTCAATGGGCCCTGAATAGCTATTTTAACAGAAGCTTAGTCAGATAATATATCCTTAGCCTGAAAATGACTTCAGTCAAAATCTTCTTTATTTGCTCTGCAAAACTCCTAATGTTCCAATTCCACTAACAAACCAGTTGTTTACAAGTGTCTTAAAATCCAGTTAAGTTTCATAAAGTAGTTTCATAAAATTAAAACTATGAAATCTATGTACTCAGCATCACAAAGAATGAATGCCTCAAAGCATTATACTGGTTATCTCATAACGGCAACATAAGTTTTTCATAGCACCCTCTCTCTAGAAAACAATACACGAAGCCTACACCAGATCTCCTCCATCCACTCACATAAATGGTCCCCGATCTGTCAGTAAGTCTCACATAATTTGAGGAGCTAGTCTGCCGTGGAGACTACCACTACCCACAGAGAAAACTGACACAGTTGTGAGGTAAATGAACTTTCAGCAGTTGTGTTAAAGTCATCTCCAAAGTGCTGTCCACAATTTTAATTCTCTGAGAATGATTTCTTCCTTGGTTAGATGACATGTTTCATTTTTTTTTTTTTAGTAATATATGTGTGCCAAGTGTGTTAAAGTGATAAGTTGTTACTCATCTCCTCAAGGTAGGTCATAATTATATCTTGTCAACAGATGGTAAATAGGTACACACAAGAGAAGACTATGTCCCCATTTTTTAAATTTCTTGCTTACAGTTATTGTGGCCTATTACCTTCTTGAAGTATGCTTAAAATACCAAATGTCGCTTTCAGGTAAAATATCAGTGTTGTGCTTCATTAAAATGACTCTAAGGAGCTCCCTAAAACCTAACTAAAGCTTTATAGTATCGTGAAGAAAAGGACAGAAGGAAAAACAGGAGAAATATCTTTATTAAAGAAGAACAAGAGAAAGAGAAACTCTTCATTGAAGAAAGAAAAGAGAAAGAATCGCCTTGATAATTAGTTACAATTTCTTACATTTAATCCCTTATTTTTATAAGCTATCTAAAATCATTGATCGCAAACCCAGGAATAGTGTGTGAATTTGATATTAAAAGACCAGTGAGTCTATTTCCCTAACAACACAAGACTGTTGCTGGTAGTCCACAGTGTAGACCAGAAAGAGTAAGCCTACCAGTAGAAAGCGCAATCTAGATTTTACACTAGAAATACAGTACCCATTTTATAATTCATTCTCCCAGATTACTATATCCTTGTGTTATTATCTCTTTCAAATACTGTTACATTATAATCTCTGCTTATACTTCCTATTTGTGGAAAATACTAAAATAGCTCTTAGGAAAAAAAATACATCTATTTTCTGCAGTATTATTTTTTTTTTATTTTCTGCAGTATTATTAAGTGCTTTACATAACTACCAATTATTTTGATTCTAAATGCTTGGTTATGAAACCTGGAGGGAAAAATCTTAAATTTATGATTCATAATGAATTCTATGAAAGCACTAGAAGTTAAATTTTCAAATTTACAGCTCTACACAATCAAAAAATATATACTTTAATATGAGAAAAATATATTACTTCTACGTTTAAGGAAGAATAGCATCATCTCTTAAGAATCAAAAAACTAATGCAATCACATTTTTTCCTCATACACACCTCACAAGGCAACTGTAATTTAATCAGTCCAAAAAGTTGGAATCAGGAACTGGTTTCATTATGACAATTTTTAAAGTTTTTTCAACAATTTCTTTCTATCCAATGGCTTCTAATTATATGGAAAGGAATTTGCTTGAAAGTCTAAATATATCCAAGCAGGAAAAATAAATATTTGCTGACAACCCTAGGGGCAAAAATACCACAAGAAAGTTTTAACAGACATAAGGCTAAAAGCAAGTGAAATTGAGCAGTCACCAACTCTTCATATAGCCTACTCTTTCTTTCCTATTACACTGTCTTATTTTTTGTAAAAAACAAAACAAAACAAAAAAAAAACTATTTGGGAAGAATTCAATCTTTGAATAACCAATGTGGAGTTTTCTAATATAATAACATGAGGGAGGAGAGAGGGATAGTATTGGTAAAGGTCAACCGGATCACTGAAAATCCATAGGATTTCCAGTATTTGCAAATCATGCAGCCAGGCTCTGTAACATAACTGGGTATTCCTTTATGATTCCCTCCTGAGTGTGAGCCACCACAGCCACAAGCACTGAAACCTAAAAGCACTCCAGGGAGGGCATGAACTACTAGTCACTAATACCCTGAATGAATGCTCCCTCCTACCAAAATGAACACCCTTGCATTCACTGTCTTTTTAGTTCAGCTAAGGTGTATTTTGGCTAAGGAGGAAGAAAGAAAGGCATGTCAACAAGTCATGGAAACATTTCAATCTATTGCCGTCACCAAATTGCCTCTGAAATTAAATTGTAACTTGTACATTCAAGAATTTATTGCTTTAAGAAAATAGTACATGTTTTCCTATTACCAATTCATTAATGTTCTATACCTTCTTAGATAAGTGCTTTAGATTAAGCTGCTAATAATCTCTCTTCTAAATTTATAATAAAGTATACAACAGGAATGATTCTTTTTTTTTTTGATCCTTTACAAAGACAGTGGCCAATTGTCTTCCAGTGAACATTCTCCTCTGTCCCTCTTATTTAATTTCTCTATATGTCTTTCAAAAACACATGCCATAAAAAATAAATTATTATCCTTTAGTAGCTATTAAAAGTTAACAGAGTCTTTCCATTAGGCTTCTAATGTTAAAATTCAGTAGGTAGTATTCAACCACGGTGTCACGTTATGTTTAGCAATAACTACGTGCTTATTATTCAAGTATTGCCACCCTTAATTTTTCTTACAATCCATATATTCTCTCTTTAAAACTCATCTATGCCACGACAGCATAGTCCTTGTTGTGTTCGTTGTTTTCATTTTCTTGTGGACTAGTAATTTTTACTTCTGGCCTTGGTGGTCTTTGAGGGTCTAATTCAGCCTGGAGAAAAAATAGATCAAAACAAAGATACTTAGTTCTTTGGTTTACAAAGGTAATAACACTGACAAAGAAACAAATTACTCAATATTCTATTTCATCATCTAAATATTCAACTAAAAACAGTTTTTTGGATTCTCTTTGTTTTTTTGTTTATCAGTACCCAGTGGACACACCGTTCTAAACACCTTCCTTAGAAAAGCCCTTTTCGAGACCATAATCTACTTTGTGCTTTAAAGGCACAGACTCATTTCATATGCTGCAAGCTTTATTTTCCTCATTTTTTTCTTTATTTTCCTTTGAGCTTTTCTTTTCAATAACATATTTATATTTTTCAGTTTAGCATTTTCAGAGACAAGGGAAGAGAAAAATGCAGCAGCTCTACCCTCATGCCACATTAATCCAGTCCCATACCTGGTGCATCCTAATTTTCGTTTTCTCCTAGAACTCACAAATGCATTGTGAATACGGTACCGAGCACCATCAAGTGTCAAACAGAGAGGAGCATGACAGAAAATCAAAAGCGGAGGCAGCATTTCTCCAACAGCAACCATCACTCCTCCCACTTGGATTTCTCCTATGTTATTAATGACATTGTCTCTTGTACAACCTGTCTTTCCCCCGCTACACTGAAAACTGGTTAGAACCAGCTGGTTTGCAAACTCCGCTCCATGAAATCTTGGAGGCTCCACAGCCCCCACCAGGGCCACCAGTCTGGGAGACAACAAGAGCAGCTCCAGATCCCCCAAACCCCATAGGCCATAATTTATACTCAAAAAAAAAAAATTACTGGGGCTATGTCTTGTTTTATGTGGTTACCTTGTGAAATGTCTCAAACAGTATCTTGTATTACTATATAATGCAAGCTCAATCTCAATAAATGTCAGTTGCTTACTGTGCATTTGTCCATATTCCCTGCCTGCTTCCAACAACCATATCTCACTTTGCACAGAACTGTTACATGAAACAAAATGCTACGTGGTAAACTGAATTTTTAGTCATTTTATCAGTAAAAAATCTTCCTGTAAAAGTTAATTATTAATTTCTAACTTATAATTCATATAACTTTGCTTTTTCATGTATTTGGTATGCTTAAAGAATACCTGTACTGTACATTAGGGAGACTGGAGATAAAATATATCATCATTATAAGAAAGAGATGAATCAAGTAAGATTAAATCTCTTTGTGAGTAACTGCTCTGTCTTAGGCATTTGGATAGTCCTTAAAATCCCTAACTAGTCACAAATCAGGTACTTGCTCATCTGAGTTCCCAAGAATTTGGATTCACCCTCATTACATACCACAAACACCTGTACTTCAGGCTCTTGCCAAATTATATAATCTTGATACTGACAGATGCCCAGTACCTATCAAAAACCCATATTTTTCCTTTTTAAAAATATTTATTTATTTGAAAAATAAAAATTATATGTATTTATGGTATAAAACATGATGTTTTGAAATATGTATACATTGTGGAATGGCCAAATCTAACATACGTGTTACCTCATATACTTATCGTCTTTGTGGTGAAAACACTTAAAATCTACTCTCTTAGCAATTTTTAGGAACACAGTACATTGTCATTAACTATAGTCACCATGTTGTTAAATATATCTCTTGAATTTATTCTTCCTGTCTATTAATAAATGAAAGTTTGTATCCTTTGACCAACATCTGTCCAGCCCTTACCCCCAGCCCCTGCTAACTACACCCTTCTACTTTCTGCTTCTATGAGTTCAAGTTTCTTAGATTCCTGATATAAGTGAGATCATGAGGTATTTGTCTTTCTGTGCCTGGCTTATTTCACATAACATAATGTCCTCCAGGTTCATCTGTGTTGTTACAAATAATAGGATTATTTTTAAAAGATATATTGATGAAAGATGGAAGGACAGGTAATCCATTCATTTCTGCAAAACCTATTTAGGTTATACATTGAATTAAGGTAGACCACTGGAAAAATTTGCACTGAGATCTTACTGTCTAGTCCCACATACAATTACACTTTGATTTCATGCTGTAAGCTCTCATCAAAGGCTGCTACAACAAACAGTTTTATGAAACCTACTGTCACAGTTGCCATATAAATGACACTGAGGACTAAGTAGAACTACATAGGGGGAATTTCTTATAGAAGAGAACTGTGATTATCTCACCTTGAGAAAAGACGAAATGAGAGACATGCTGAGTGCTTTCATTTAGATGTTAAGAATGTTTTGTGTAAGCCATACAGTGGATTACAGATAACTTTGTACTGTTATTGAAACCTGGCCACAAGAACATTTTGCATTTTGCCATTGCTAAACATGCTCTCCCTAAGCGAGATAAAACAGATGAGTCAATAATAAATAATCAAGAAGACCCCATTCATCAAACTGCGTATCAGGAATATGAGTAGACCAAGGCCCATGTACTGAAGAGGGTACAGCCTTGAGGGAGGTGGACCTTGATCTGCTGGGCAGACAAGAAGCAGGGGATAGCAGATGGTGAGAATGTGTGGAATACATCCTGCCTTTTGTGCTCTGAGACTCCACTGTAGCCTAGCAGCAACCAGGTCATACTCATCAGTACGGAAAGTAACTTATCCTACGAGACATCTGTCCCATAGAAGAATATCAGGACTGGAGAGTATCTGGCTCCAGGACCAGAGGTGGGAGAACAGGGTAGGAAAGAGGCTTCACTACATATTTCTTTCTTTATTCTTTTTTTCCTCCACCATATATTTCTTTATCCTCTCTGTATAATAAATAGAACTATATATTATCAAGTAGTTGGCATGTTGAGCACTTAATTCAATTAACCCATTTAAGGTAGACTAAACAAACTAGACTTTAATACTTCTGGAAAACAAAGAAGTCACCCATAATAGAATGGTGGTCTTTAGCTCATGTCTAGGTCTCACTGGTCTTGATATTCTTTTCTGGTTTGTATTTCCTCCAGTCTTAACTTATTTTTATTTTTTATATTGTTTTCTTTTATTATGTATGTTCTTAGAAGGCTCTGTAAATTTTTTGTAGAATGAGGTGGGAGAGGAATAGATGGATGGACAAATAGATAAATGTACGGATGGCAGGATAGACATATGGACTACTGGGTAGGTGGCAGTACTTGTTAGCTGATTAAAGTAAGTATTGATAGTAAATGAAATGAATTAAATGGTATTGCATGTCTCCTACTCAACCATAAGTAGTTTAAATGCAACTTCTAAGTACTTAAATAATTCCTGAAGTGCATGCATGCACATGCACACACACGCACACACACATTCATGCACGCACACAAAAGCAATAGACATACCTCATCTTGTCCGTTGCCTGCTCCTTGAGACTTTCTTTCCTCCTCCACTGCTGGTTGAAGCTCATTATGGGCCTGGTCCAGTTCCTCCCCATTTTCTTCATCGGTGCCTACATTCACACGTGCAGGAGCTGCCTGCTCCTCACTGTGGTCCAGGATCTCCTCAACTTGTTCAGGGTCATCTGCAGCCTCCCTGCCTCCTTCATCTTCAATGTGACCATTCATTCCTGAAAAGTCTTCTTTCTGTTCTGCATCCTTGCTTGCTTTCTCTTCATCTTCTTCCTCATCTACCATTTCTGCTGGCCTCTGATGGACCAAAGGGAATAATGGATAAAAGTAACAAGTGTAACAGAGATTTTCCACTGCACATCATAGTAATGTAATAATTATTATATTACAGTCAAGCAAAATGTCCTTATATTTGCATAGTATTTTATGGTATACAATGTGCTTGTGTTTACTGAGTACCTATCATATGTCATACTTTGCAAGTATTTTCTTACTTAATTCTCACAACACCAGTGAGGCTGGTATCATTCCCATTTTACAGATGAGAAAACTAAGTCACAGAAAGCCAAACATCTAGCCCAAGGTCCCACTGGAAGAGCCAGAATTTGAACCAAACATGTGACTCCAGAATCTAGGAAACTAAACTGCAGGATCCTTGGCTATCATTTTGTGAAGTGTCTGAATGAGAGGAAGAGGTAAAAGTTCTTTGTGGAGAGATTATCATCCTCAGTGCTACATGTGAAGACAACAGCACTGGGATGTGAACTCAGGTTTTCTGAGTATAGAATAGTATAGTATAGAATGTAGACAGCTTCCACACAATGTCTAAAAGAGTTGACAGCTTATCTCTAAAAATCAATTGTCATGCAGATGCAAGGCCAAGAAACTATGTGTCTTTGCCATAAAAATAATAATTGCTAAAGTATTTTACAAACTCTAAGCATTTTACTGTTATTTGGATACACATGAGTCTGCTTTAAAAGAGAACAGGAACCTGAGTTCTGAGTTCCAGAGCCAAGATTTTGGAGAAAGACCCAAGTTCAAGTCCTGGCCAGGTTCTTACTGGCTGCTACCTAACTTTGTGAGTTTCAGATTCCCCATTTATAAAATCAGAATATAATAAAACTTCCATTGAGATTAAACACATAAAGTTATATAAAGTGCCAAGCATAGCACCTGGCACATCACAGATACTAGAGAACATCAAAATCCCGTCCCGTCTGTTATGATACATTCTTTCTTTAAATTTTTTAATTGAGAATCACGACTTCAGCAACTGGGATTTGAACTCCTGGGCTCAAGCATTCTTCCCACTTCAGCCTCCCGAGTAGCTGGGACTACAGATGGGAGTCACTGTGCCTGGCTATGATACATTCTTTCCTGGAGCTACTGTTATTTCTGCATAGCCATCAATAAAATAAGTTTTTTTTAAATGTTAGGATAAAAAGAATACAAGATTTTTCTATGTTAGGATCCCAGACCTGTCTCTTTCTAGCTGCCTGCCATTGGACAGGTCACTCAATCCTCCAGCCTCTGTAAAATGAGAGTTTGGGACTCAATTAACCCTGACCTCCCTTCCAGATCTGGAAGCCCATTCTCTTCTAACTGACCAAACAACTGCTGTGGGATGGTTAATAGTCTTCTTACAAAAGTTAACATAATGCTTTCAGTTTGGGGAGTTAAGAAGGAAGAAAATGAAAGGAAGTGGACTAAAAGTTTAGAATAAAGTTCCACACAGCATTATTTTGAAGAATAAAGGGTTGGAACTACGAATTCTTGTATTCTGTCAAAAATAAAGTCCCAAATTTAATTATATGATACCAAAGATACACTATAAAAGGAAAAAACTAGTTGCTCTTAAGGTATTGCAAAAACCACAGTGCTTGTTATCATGTAGATTAAGTCACAAAGTGAGGCAGGGTTGTTCAAATTTTCATTCAGATGCTAATGTCAAACAGTGGAGAGTCCTAGCTATTTCTAAGCATGTCACACAGGGTGAGGCCCTTAGGAAGGTGGAATGCTGGACAGAAACTCAGAGCGGGAGAGGGATGGATCTGTCAGATGGTGCTTTTAAAAAAGGCAAAAGATTTATAAAATGTAACCCACAATGCTTGGCAAGGATTTCTGGTCTTTAATGTACGAGACCTAAATGACTGAGGGTGAGAAAAGCCTCCAATATCTAAACGAGAGAGTAGTATTTTCCCATCTCCCCACCAGACCCTTGTCCCACCCTCTCCAAAGAGAACAAGCACGGCTGGGCACTGAGGCACACACTTGAAGTGATGAGGGGAGGAGAGTTTGGCAAGAGAGGGGTGGGCATTTGCATCATAAAAACAGAGCAGAGGAGGATACACCATACATGAAAATAATGAAAACCAGTCGCATTTGTATAAGCTAACAATGAACAAATCTGAAAAGGAAATTACAAAAACAATTCCATTTATAACAGCATCGACAACAATAAAATACTTGGGTACTGACTTAACCTAGGAGGTGAAAGACAGGTACAATGAAAAGTACACAACACTGCTAAGAGAAATTAAAGAAGACATAAATAAATGGAAGCACATCCCACGTCTATGGATTTGAATACTTAATACTGTCAAGATGTCGTACTTCCCAAAGTGATCTACAGATTCAGTACAATCCTCATCAAATTCCCAATGATGTTTTGTGCAGAAATAGAAAAATCCATCCCAAAATTCATATGGAATTTCAAGTGGCCCTGAATAGCCAAAACAATTTCGAAAAAGAAGACCAAAGCTAGAAGACTCATAGTTCTTGATTTCAAAGCTTACTACAAAGCTACAGTAATCAAAATAAACACAGTACTGGCATGAAGACAGAAAAATAGACCAATGAAATAAAACAGAGTTTCCAGAAATAAACCCTCACTCATATGGTCAAATGATTTGTGACAAGTATACCAAGACCATTTAACAGAGAAAGGACAGTCTTTTCAACAAATGGTGCAGAGAAAACTAAATATCCACATGCAAAAGAATGAAGTTGGACCCTTACCTAACACCACACCCAAAAATTAACTCAAAATGAATTAGAGATCTAAATGTAAGACCTAAAACTATAAAACTCTCAGAAACATAGGACAAAAGCTTTATGACATTGGATTTGGCATCAGTTTCTTGGATATAACATTAAAAACACAGATAATGAAAGCAAAAAAAATTTTAGTTTTGTGCATCAAAAGATATTATCAACAGAATAAAAAGGCAACCCACGGAATAGGAGAAAATATTTGCAAATCATATATCTGATAAGGGATTGATATCTAGAATATACAGAGAACTCCTAAAACTTAACAACGATAGCAACAAAACAACCTTATTCAAAAATAGACAAAGGGCTTGCATAGACATTTCTGCACAGAAGATACACAAATGGCCGATAAGCACATGAAAAGATGCTTAACATCACTAATCATTAGGGAAATGCAAATCAAAACTACAGTAAGATACTACCTTATACCCATTAAGATGGCTACTACTAATATTTAAAAAAAAACAGAAAATAACAAGTGTTGATAAGAATGTGGAGAAATTGGAGCCCTTAGGCACTGTTGGTGGGAATGTAAAATGGTACAGCCATCTAGAAAACAGTATGGCAGTTCCTCAAAAAATTAAAAACAGTATTACCATATGATCCAGCAATTCCACTTCTGGGTACATACCAAAAAGAAGTGAAAGAAGGGTGTTGAAAAGATACTCATACACTCAAGTTCATGGCAGCATTATTCACAATAGCTAAAATGTGGAAGCAACTCAAGTAAAATGTGGTACATACACACAGTGGAATACTACGCAGCCTTACAAAAGAAGGACATTCTTAAACGTGCTACAAAATGGATGAACTTTGAAGCCATTATGCTAAGTGAAATAACCCAGTCACAAAAAAGACAAATACTGTATGCTTCCACTTATATGAGGTATGTAGAGCAGTCAAAATTATAGAGACAGAAAGCAGAATGGTGGTTGCTAGCTGGCAGAAGGGGAATGACGAGTTACTGTTTGATGGATATGGAGTTTCAGTTTCACGAGATGAGAAGAGTTACGGAGACGGATGGCGGTTGTGGCTACACAGCATGATGAATGTGTTTAATACCACTGAAGCATAACTTAAAAATGGTTAAGATGGTAAATTTTACACTATGTGTATTTCACCACAGAAAGAAATAAAACAAAACAAAACAGAGCAGAGCAGAGGAAATGAACTGAGCCAAAGATTACGTTTCTGCGTCACTGAAGAGCAAGGGCTTCTAGGGAGAGCAGGAAGGAGCCTGTGCAGGAGGACAAGGGGCAGGCAGAGAGGGGACTTGTGAGGGGGACGCTCAGAGAAGACACTATGGGGTAGCTCCCCACTAACACATAGGAGGAAGCAAGGGAAGGGCCTGGGGGTCTCTGGCCCAGAGGCAAGTTCCCTTCCTGGGACTCTGCAGGACCTGGGGGAGATGGTCACTGTGGGACCCTGAGAGACCTTCAAGGGACTCTCGGTCACCATGACTTCAGCAATAGGGCCTAGGGCACCTGTCTGTGTTACACAGTACTCTGGGTGCCAGGCATTCAGAGACAAGTGTTGGCATCAAGGCGCGCAGGGCACAGCGGGCAGGAAAGACTCGTAGATGCATCATACTATGATGTGGCATGAGGAGAGAAGCAGTAAGATGTGTGTCAGGAAAGGGGCACTTCAGGGTGGGGTGTGGCAGCCTGCTGCCACGTGCTCCGGCTGTAGACAGAGACTTCTACAAGGCCAAGGCAACAGTGTTCGTGGGTGAAATGCACCAAGCGAGAAAGGAGGGGCAAGCACAAGTGCAAACACCGAGCACCCTCTGCGCCGAACACGCTCACACTCACACTCACACACTCCTCCTTCCAGCAACCTGCACCATAGCCCTCTGGGCACCTTTTTATACCCATTACTCAAAAAAGGAAAATGAGAAATCACTCAACACTTCCAACATCATGTGGCAGGTGACAAGTAGGGCCAGCGTGTGAACCAAGGGCGGTCTTGTCCCAAGGTCCTGGTGTCCTTCCTTGAACAAATAACACAAGAAGCTGCTGCTCACTGATTCGCTATTGTAGGGACACTTCCAATGGCCAGAAAACATGACCTCTGCAGTCGGCAACAGGACTTTCACTGATTAAAGAATTACCGACCTGAAAACAAAACCATTCTGGATTTCCATCAAAGACTTTGTGAGCTAGGGAGGGAACTTATACGGATTGCCAGGCAGCATACCTAAAGCGGTGCATAACATGTAATAAAACCCCAGAAATACTACCACTATTGTCTGACGGACAATAAGAGCAGATTTATTTTTAAATTATCTCTGGAAATTGGATAATTATAAAGCACTCTCATAAAAATTGTTTTCATCCTTACTGTACCTATTCAGAGCAACTTTGTTTGGGGTTTTAAAGAGAAGTTATATAGCATTTCTTAATAAAAAAGAAAAATAATAATAGCAAAAATCCCTCATAATTTACTGTAACTGTTTAGGCATCTAGATATGGACCTTGCCTCTCTGAGAAGACATTATAACTGCTTGCTAAGGTCTATTAAGGTGACTGCTTCTAAGTGGGAAAATCTATTTTTTTCTTGACATCTAGATTTACATCTAAAAATTGCAAAATGATAACTTTTTTGTTTTAGTTTTTAGTTTTGTATTTCTCAGTCTTATCTCTTTCTTTACCCCCAATTCTCAAACACATACACATATTTTTTTCTCCTTTTAATGCAAAGGGCTGGTATATGCCCTAATCTCTTTTTAAAAAAGAAGACATCCAGCCAATTGCAGGCCTTGTTCTCTTAGCCATTATCACCACCACAGCTAACAAGCAGTATTACTCTTTCATCCCATTATTTCTATTAGATTTTCCCAGCACAGCTATTTTAGTAGTCATCAGATGAAGCCACATCTGGTTAGCTCAACTTTAAGAAATGCACGATTATTGGTGCTGAATACCAATTTGATCAATTTAAATAAGACGATAACATTAGTTAAAAGGTTTATAATCAGTTAAAATATCCCAAGTCTGGAACAAAATTTATTATTATAACGACACTACAATTCAGGGCCAAAAAAAAAAAAATGCTGCTATGACAGATCTGTAATGAATAAATGAAAAGCAATGTGCTTTTTGGTGTAATCTCCTTTGAAGCAAGCATTAAATTATTAAAGATGTTTCCAGTGTATACATCAATCAAATCATCCCCAGAAGGAACACTGGGTTTTACACCCATACACACACACACACACATACACACACACACAGATAAAATCCATACCATGGCGAGGGTCTGCAAAGAAGGAAGACAGCACTTCTACACAAGGGTAGGTGTCCAGGGTGAGAAGCAGATATTCTTTAGGATAAAAAAAAAATACAAGGGACAAAGGAGGAGCAAGTTACATACTCCCTCAATCTCCTTCACTCCTCCCTCGCTATAGAAAAACTATGAGAAGAATCTGGTAACCCTCACACAACTCGGAACTAACGATGACCCTGGCAACTTCCGGTCCACTGAGCGCATTAGATCTGTCTTACATAGACTAACCCTCCTCACTCTTAGCTATGTTTATTTTTTGCTTCCGAGTTCCCCAGCATGCATTTTACACAACAAATTTACCATCCAATAGCTTTTTTAGTTTCTGAACTGCTATCCACTTTCAAAAATCATACAAAGGTGCCCTCAAGAGATACTCAACAAAGATGTCTTCCATAAAGTAGTACATGCACTCAAGTAACATATGACTTTGTCTTCAGTTGGAATGACAGGTTAGCAGTAGCCAGATATGAGTAAGACAATGCAGACCATTTAGGTAGCATATTATGCTTCTCAAAACACTTCCACATATAGTTTCTCATTTCATCTTCCCAACCTATAGGCAGACATGATTATCCCCATTGTATACAATGGGAGACTGAGCCAGAAGAAAAGCCAAGCAACTTGCCATGGGTTATATGGTCAGTGGGTGGCAATGTCTTTCATCAGCATCATTAAAAAGAAAAAAATACATATATGTATGTGTATATATGAATATATATATGAATACATATATATGTTTCTATTGAAGGACAGTGACCCTCAGTGGTTTAAAAACTGGTTACCATGGTGACCAGGCACCTAGCCAAGGCCCACCCCTAATATGTGACTAATGGACCAATGAGGCAGGAGGACTGGCTGGGCTGAGCTGGGTTCCAGGTCTCTGTTTCTCCATCTAGTCATTGCTGATCATGTTTCTTACAAACATAGACTTTAAAAGCTGACTCTGCTCCCCTTTTGATCTATTAAGTAGCATCCAATCAAAGATAAACCCTATTTTCTCACTTTTTGGTCTGAATGGCACTCTCCCCACTAATAATGTTGAAGTCCTAAGCCCCAGTACCTCTGAAGGTGAACGTATTTGGAGAGAGGGTCTTTAAAGAGATAGTTAAGTTAAAATGAAGTCATTAGGGTGGGCCCTAATCCCCGGCTGGTGTCCTTGTAAGAAGAGGAGATGAGGACACAGACACACTCAGAGGGACGACCACGTGAGGACACAGAGAGAAGACGGCCGTCTGCAAGCCAAGAAGAGAGGCCTCAGAGGAAACCAACCCTGCTGACACCTTGATCTCAGACCTTCAGCCTTCAGAACTGTGAGAAAATAGATTTGGTTGTTTTAAGCCACCCAGTCTGTGACAGTTTG
>CAUYRT010015000.1:0-10840 GCA_963574885.1 Lepilemur ruficaudatus | reverse complement strand
CCAGATGAGCAATGTCAGAGGTGCTGACTTCGCCACCCTGATGGGGCAGACACGATGTGATGGACAACCACAGGTACACGGCACAACACACAATGCTCCTTCTTCCTGCCCAGCAAATAGTTATTCTCTATGTCTCTTCTTTGGCTTTCTTGGTCTTTACTTTCCTTTTTATCTCTAATGCTTATTTTGGGGGATATTTTTCTTGGTTGCCCCTCCCCTTATTCTTCTTTTTAAAATTTTTAGTTGAAAAAAATATATATTTAAGGTGTACATCAAGATGCTTTGATATACATATATATGCACAGTGACTGATCAGTACAGTCAAGTTAATTAGCATACTCACATCTTCACACAGTTTCCTTGTGTGTATGTGTGTGGTGAGAAACTTAAGATCTATTCTCTTTACAAATTTCAATAATATAATATAGCACTATTAACTATAGTCTCCATGCTCTAAATTAGCACCCTACTTAACTGGAACCCAAATATTTTTTGCAGCACAATTCATAATTCCAAAGATACGGAATTAACCTAAGCACCCACAAGCTGGTGAGTGGATAAAGAATATGTGGTGCATATATCCTATGGAGTATACTCATCCATAACAAGGAATGAAATAACGCCTTTTGTAGCAACTTGAATAGAACTAGAGACCATTATCCTAAGTGAAGTATCTCAGGAACGAAAAACAATCACCATATATTGTCATTAATAAGGGTGAACTAAATGATGGGTACATAGGGACATATAGTCTTGTAAAGGAAATTGGAAACTAAGAAAGGGGGAGGGTAGGATGGGAGTGAGAGAAGGATGGGGGATGAGAGATAAACACTTACCTGTCAGTACAGCATACACTATTTTGGAGACAGGCACCCTGAAATCCCTGACTTCAGAATTATGCAATTCATCCATGTAACAAAAACACTTATACTCCCTTAACATTTTGAAATAAAAAAAGAAATGATAATTGGTTGGAGTGATGGATAGCCCAGTTACCCTGCTTTGATCACTACACATCATATGCACGTACCAAAATATTATAGGTATTCCAGAAATACATATAATCATTATGTATTAATAAAATAATCTTTAAAAATCTGACCTATAAATGGCACATGTGATTGTATTACATGATAATGTCATTTAAAACATTATCATGAACTTAATTTATACATTCAAGGAGTTAAAATAAGGTAGAGCATGAGCATGTTAGTTATAGAAAATATTAAACACACAAAACACACACAAATCAAACTACTAGAGATGAAAGTACAATTTCTGAAATGAAAATTACACCTGATGGGATCATCAGTATATCAGACACTATAGCAGAAAAGATCAGCAAACTTGATGACAATAGTAACAATTGTCCAAAATGAAACTGGCAGATGAAAAAAAGACTAAAAAGCAATGAACAGAATATGGTTGACATGTAGAGCAAATTCAAAACACTCTACTATGCATGTATTCATGTCATCATGATTTGGTAAGATGAAAAATATCAGAAGAAATAGGAGATGAATTTCTTCCAAATTTAATATGAACTATGAGCTCACAGCTCTAGGAAGCTCAGCAATCACATGAAACATGAAGAAAATTGCACCAAGTCATTTTATGATCAAACTGCGTCAAGCCAGTAATAAGGATCAAATCTTAAAAACAGTGAGAGGAATAAGGCATATAATACACAGAAAAACAAAGATGAGAATAACAGTCAAAGCCAGAAGACAGTGGGACATGTTTAACGTACTGAGAGAAAAATGTAAGGTCAACCTAGTATTCTGTTCCCATCAAAAATTTCTTTCTAAAATGTAAGTAAATGATGGCATTTTGGAATATATTTTCTTCTGAAAGAGTTCATCGCCACGGACCTATACCATACAGACACGCAAAAAAATTAAATGGACTTTTTTTAAAAAAAGAGCGAAGATGATAACACATTAGAAATCAAGATGTACACAAAGAAATGGAAAGCACCAGAAATGGTAACAATGTGGGTAAATATGAAATATGCTCTTCTTATTAATTCAATATTTTAAGGATATTTTTTACATATTTAGAACAAAATCAATAATAACAAATTATGTGGTTTGTAACAGAGAGAAAAGTAAAATGACAAAAATAGCACAAATACTGAGAATGGAGAAATGTGAGGATGCTGTAGGATACTTAACCTGTACACGAAGTAATATAATATCTATTAAATGAGATGAATCAAGAAAGAAGTCTATAAATCCCAAAGCAAGCACTGAAATACACACACACACACACACACACAAACACAGAATTAATAAACCAAAAGGATTGTAAAATAAAATCATTAAAAATATTCAATCCAGCATAAGTGAAAAAAAAACAACTATGAAACATGAACAGATTAGACAAATAAAAAGCAACACGTAAGATGGTAGATTAAACACAACCATGTCTAATAATTACATTAACATAACTGGTTTAAAGACATCAATTAAAATGACACAAATTGCAGGGTTGGATTTAAAAGATACAACCCAAATTTAAGCTGCTTACAAAAAACCTAACTTTAAGTATAAAGGCACAAATATGTCAACATAAGATGAAGGAAAAATATACACCAAGCTGACACTAATCAGAAGATTGCTGAAGCAGCTCAATTAATATCAAAGCACATTCCAAGGTAGAGAGTATTAGCAGGGTTTGGAAGGGCCATTTTATAATGATAGTAACATCAATTCCTTGAGGACATAGAAATCTTAAACATGTACGCTACTAATTACAGAATGTCAAGATACATGAGCAAAACCTGATATAACTGCAAAGAGACAGACAAGTCCACAACTATCGTTGGATGTTTCAACGCCTCTCTCAATAATGAATAGATCAATGTTATAGAAATATGTGTTACGTTGTCACAAAATATGAGTAGAAAACTTGAAAAGCAGTATCAACCAAGTTTACCTAATTAAGATTTATAAAATCCTCCACTGTGTACCTGCAGATTACACATTTATTTTTTCAAGTACATCTCAATTCAAACCAGCCACATTTCAAGTGCCCAGTAGCCAGGCTAGTGGCAGGTGGCTATGGTTTTGGGTAGCAGAGAACTAGACCTTGGGGATACGAAGGTGTCCCAGGGATTCCCTGGAGAGCCAGCTGAGCACGCCCATCCTAAAGTGTCATTTTATAATCTACAACAAGACAAGTTTCATCTGACTGCATATCATCTATTGAAACCAGTCATAACACTGCCTTTGAATAAAGGGTTCCATCTCCACAAATATCTGAAAATTCCATACCATGAACTCCAGACAGAAAAGAATGGGCCACTTTTACTTTCCCAAGGTAACAAATGCAGTCTAGTTATGAGATCCAACAAGAAATATACGTGAGGAGAAACTAGTGGCCTCATTTGGTTATGGCCCTCTGCCAGTAGGCCATGGCCCTATAACACAGCCCTGCACCACCGGTGGGAGCCCTGGGATCTGAGAACAGTTGCCCTCTGCAGGAACCCAGGCTGCAAGAGCAGGAAGCTGAGTTCTCACCACCACCGTCCACCTGCCAGCCAGCAGCATGGGAGGGGTCCCTTCTCTTCCTTCCGCTCCGAAAAATGATGTCACTTGTCAGAGCATGTTGGGGATTCATTAGCAAAAGGGCCAGTTTCTGAGCAGTTCTGTGCATGTGGACCACAGAGAAATGCACACAATATTTCCATAAAATAAGATTCAAAGAAGGATGAAGGGTGGCCCTGGTGGGGCTGACATGAGGTCCATTTAATGAGCCGCTCCAGGATGGCCAGCTGCTACCCCGGCAAGCCACAGTGTGTGTGTGTTGGGGGTGGGGATTAGTCACTTGTGGCTGAAATTGACTTTATTTGGCTTTTGAAGAAAATAACTGATATATTTCTGATTTTCAATCTTCAGCTTGCTAACAGGTATTCAATAATTTAAATGAGTCTACTTTGAAGTCTTTTTAGTGTATTCAACTGGAATAGATGGAAGTGTAACAATTTTCCATATGTAGGTGGAGTCACTTTAAATTAAATGAGAAATATAGATATTTTGTCACAGAGACAATTTGTTCAGACCAAATTCATGACTATATTAGAAAGTAATTCATTTTCTATTCTTTCCCCTAAGATATCATGGCAACTTCCAAACCACTGGTATGTTCAATTATCTGTTAGACTCAAAAATTTTTGTTTTTACAATTATAGTAATAGACATATTCTTTAAACAGCTATCATTTTAAAACATTTCAATTTATTTTATTTAATTCCATATATATCTGGTTCTGGCTTTTAAAATGGCAAGGATAATCATAAAAGGCACGTAACATTTTGTAAGATGGATTCATTTTTGGAAGACATTATAAATTAATTCGTATAGATGGTGCTGCTGCAGACAACCTTTGTGCTAATGTCCCTGGTGCTCTTTGGGGGGTAAAATTAGAAAGAACTAAACAGCCACTTGACAATGAACTTTCCAGCATCAGAAGGAAAGGTCTCTGACTAATTAGAGTGAGTATTTGTTTCACAGACAGCTAGAATTTTCGGCCACTGCAAGGTTTTGGGAGTACATGAAAATAATTCTGTTGTCAGAAAGTAAGAAATTAAGAAATAAAAAGAAATGTGATTAGTTTTAACAGGCATCATTATGATTAAAAATAATTTAAAATGGCTGTTTTAGACTTTTCACATTTATATGATTGGCATCTTGCTGCTTACTTTCTTATATCTCAGATAATGAAATAATTAAACGGGAAGCAGGACCTAAAGTGAAAATCACTATCCTTTGTGTGTATTCTAACATAAATCCAAATCAACCCTAAAGCCTTGAGGAAAAAAAAATCCAGTTAAATTAATTTTTCTAAACTACAGAAGTTAAAAGCACTTCAAGAAGACAGAACAATGCTTGTTTCTGTTAGGCTTAAAACAAAAAATCCAGAAGGTGTTGGTTTTAAATCATTTAGAATACGTAGAATTCATTGACTTCTTTTTATTTCTTATCTCACCTTCCTTAGAGTTAAGGGAACGTTCATGCTGTTTGTGCACTGACTGGGTAGAAATCATGCCTGTGTATGAAGTCAACAGCTCCACTGACAATGGTTATCTTTGACAGGGCGTGGAGATTCATTGTGGACACTGAGGCTGCTAACCCAGCAAGATACATTACTTTATTTCGGATTGTGCAGGGTCTGGATAGGTATTATTTGTGTCTCCATTTGATTCTCCACTGCTGTATCTGGGAGACATAGTGTCTGTCTCATTGACCCAGAGTTATTGCAGAGTAAAAGAAAAGCTTTTGTATTTGCATCTGTCACCATTCCAAGCATTATCAGTGAGGTAATGATGAGATGTCTGCTTGCATTCACTGGGCAGCTCGTCACCATAGCAACAGATCATTATATAAAGTTCATCAATTCATCTGGTCATTATCCCGAAACAGCAGACATCTCATATGTTAACGAAAGTTTTTTCTCTTAACTTGTAAATGAGCAAATGAATTTAATGGGTCTTGGCACTGGGAGCTCAGCATTACATTTATACAGCAAAGGGGAATTCAGAGAAGGACACAGGTCTGCTTGGCTAGTGTGTGCCTGAAAAGGAGATTTTAATTAACTCAGTTATCAGATTCAACTAATGACTTACTTTTCCCTAATAAAATACGTTTGCCAGTTTAAACTTCCCTCATCATAAATTACATGCATTCTTTAACCACAAAGTACTTTTTTAAACCACTTTCCCTATGCCCTGCCCTCATCGTGTAAGTTCCAGAGAGTTCCAGGCTACAGCCTTGTTCTCTGTGATCTCGCTGGATTCCATGGCAGAGCCTGGCACACAGTAGGTGCTCAAGCAGAGCACATGGACCCTGGGGCCCAACGGCCCAGGTTAGACTCCCAGCTGCAACACTTACGGCTGTGTGATCAAGAGCAGGTTACTAACATCTCTGTGTCTCCTTCCCCCGGTGCCCAGCTCTCAGGGCTGGAGACCACTACCTGAGCTTATCTGGGTGTCTGCTTGGATGGTGCCTGGCACACAGGGCACATTGCATAAGAATTTGCTATTTTTATTTTCTTGCTACTGTTTAGCTTGTAGATGATAAATCCTACTTTTGTGTAAAACCAGCGAACTCCCTGCCTCTGTCAGTACTGGCCATATGTAAACCAGGAGGGGAAATATCTCGTTTACAGTAGCTCCTACTGCCTCACTGAAAAACAAAACAAAATACCTTTTTAGGTACTCTAAATCATAAGTTGATAACTTAAAAGAAATTTGCCACTGCATGTCCCGTGAATGGAAATCAAGTCATATTTAAAACAAGAGCAATCAATATGGTCCTCTGAGTGTCCTTTCCAAACTCTCATCTGGCCCCACGGGCTTACGTGTAACTCCAACCAGACTGAAAATCATTCTGCTAAGGAGGCAATCCAAGGTTCTGAAGGGGAATTACTTGCCTCAAGATTTATTGTTTCTAAATTACAAAGCAACTATCCAATTGGTAACATTGGCAGCCCTACTCTGACAGTCCCCAGGCAGCGATCCAGAGTCTAAATTACCCTCTCACCCCCAGTGGTGAAACTTATACTGTGTCTGGTCCCATTAGTGTGGGTCGGGATGGTGTAGAAACATCTAGGCAAAGCACTTTTACACATCATTAATGTAAAAGACAAAAAGCTGCATACTCAATGGAATAAGAAAGTTAATTTGTCATTTTTCTGAGTTGCTGTATTACACCAATTATGAACTTGGAATTATGATGTTCCAAGCTGTTTGGCAGCTAGTTTGCTCATGCTTTCTTCAGTGGTGACCTCATCCGTTTCTATGGCTCCAAGACAATCTGAGGTCTTTATGACTGACCTAAACCTTCCTTTCTGGCTTCAGAGAAGGATTTCCAACCAAGCGCCAGACCTGTCACATGCAACCGGAACTCAGTGTATCCAAAACAGAACTCAGGGTCTCCCCTTTGGAACAAATCTGTCCATGCACCTGAAATCCTGAGTCCATGTATTAGGAGGAAATATTCAACCTGACAATCCTACCTTGCAGCTTCACCTCCTGTCTCTCCATCCACAACTCCAGCTAATTTAAACGTCACCCTTTCCAGACGCCCCATGCCTTTCTGCATAGGTCCACGTTTTGCGTATCCGGCACCTTCTCCACCAGCACCCATCTCCCAGGAGCCAGCTCCCAGGCCTCCCCTCGGGGCCACGTCTGACCTCCAAAATCCGTACACTCATGGAAGGGTATTCTTCCTTCACCTGAGGCAGCCTATTGGACCAAATTGCAGGATAAACGTCTCTTTCCTTGTATGATGTCAGCTTTCCTTGGTGCTACGTGATGAGTCTCATCCTCATCTGTGACACCTTCATTTTCTCAGGAAGAAGCAGGACGTCGATCAGTTTTACTGAACGATTACACGGGGATCTCACAATTCTAAACATATGCCTCAGAAGCCAATCTTTGAGCCCAGGGTTCAAATTTACCTTTCAGTTTTCGAGGTTATCACTAAGGAATGGCAGAATAATGACATTAAAATATTCTATCACTTATTTTGATAACTTGAGGTGTTCAGAGCACACAGATCACCCCTAAATTTCTACTTTGCTCCCTTTCTGCTCACTCCACTGAAAGCTGCCTGAGAGCTGAGAGCCGAGGTGAGGTGGGCTGGCGGCAGGAGTCTAAAGAGGAAGCTGTGGCTGGAGGGAGCCCTGAGCACAGCAGAGGGCTTCCCACATGCTAAGACCATGGCAGCTTCCAAGGTGAGGCTGGAATGGACTTCCTAGGTCCAGCCCCCGAGAGTGGGACTCAGGAGGTCTGCAGTGCCTCTCGGGAACCAACGTCACTAACAAGAACTCTAGGGGAACCTATGCAAGGTCTAGGATGATCTTTTGCCAACAATTAGGGGCTCTTGGTTTCAGCGCTCATCACCAAAGATGCCAATATTGAGGTAGGTCAGTGATGGACGAACTTTGAGTCATGGTTACTGCTATTTAACTTCCTAAGCCGTTATGTAAAGTGTGTAGCTCCCAGATCACAGGAAACACTTTCTGTGCCATTGTCATCATTATGATGCTGGTGAGGAGGAGGAGGATGCTATGGTAAGGTCCCCCTGCATGCCAGAAGCTCTTCTTCCCATATACTGAAAAGTCACCGTAATAGGTCATAACCTTAAGTAGATGCGGTCGACCTTCTGCCTGGATATACATTAGACTCACTTAGGGGCCATAAAATGTTATAAATGCCACGGTCCTGCCTTCATGTGCAGAGACCTGATTTAATTAGTAGAGGGTGGGTATTGGTGTTTTTTAAAAAGTTCTTGAGATGGATGCAATGTGAATATAATAGTTGAGAAATACTGATGTCTAAAGCATGAGAGAATAATATGAGAATTATAGGTGATGTCCAATTAATGATTATGTAATTCATCTGATCTTCTTCATTATCCAATTCAGTCCCAGGTGGTAAGCCAGATGCTTGTGAAGGTTGAGCATCCTATGTAAATCATTTGGGAGACTCTACAAGTTCTACCATTCCAGGGGGTAGACATGGAGACATCTCATGCAGTACTCTGGCTTTCTGGCCAGCTGCAAGCCCTGGGGTTAGCTGACAGCCTCCAGGTATAAACTCCTTCAGGGTCTACCCAGCACTTTCTAACCAAGGGCAGCCTGAGGTGGAATCCCATTCTTCTCAGAGTTGCCCACAGCCAATCCCAGGCAAGGTGGTGGGTCAAGGTCCTTGTCATTTTTGTTGATTTCTCCAACAGAAACACTTTGGTTGAAGTTTCCTGTTGGGCTGGTAGATCAGTTTAACTGGTCTGTGTTAGGTTGTGATGGCCCCCTCTGCCCAATCCTGCCTCTCCGCACCTTATCCTTTGGCAGGTGTTACTTCTTCGGGACCTCTTGTGCTGCTGGGTCCATCTCAGTGACTTCTTCCTGGACAGCCCAGCCTGCAGTGAGAACACCTGAATGAGCAAATCCAGTGAAACACAGAACTTCAATGCACACTTACAAATTGGGAAAAGCCAGTGGGGTAAGGGAGGGAAGGTGACGAAACGTAAACTCGTGGGTGACGGGCACTGGAGGTATGTCTCTTTTTACTGTCATTGAAAATGCTGCAGAATAGACATTGTGATTCCTACTTAACAGATAAACTAAAACCAGGATGTTCAAAGATCTAGAAGTGTGCTAATGTCACTTAGCTTGTAATAGATGAAGTAAGGATGTGATCTCAGATATGTTCAGAACTAAAGTTTATATACCTATGCTGTATCCAGGCCCTTGGTCTCATAACAGTTTATCCTTGTTGGAACACTTAATGCAATAATTATCATGTGAAGAGTTACATTTAACACAAATTTTCATGATTCCTTAGTGACTTTCCATGGCCAGATATAATCACCACCTCTACCATCATTGTAAACATCTCAAAGTTAAGGACTATCTCATGATTCTCATATATCCTGAACTTAAACTAGTAAATAATGTGTCTTCTCTCCATGCTTGTTATTAACCACGTGAATAATACATGTATAACGAGGTTGACCCTGTTCAGCGAGTTAAATATCAATGTCATGTAAACATATTGAATATGCTGGGTGCATCCCATTGTTTAGTATTTATCAACCAGATTTTTCCCTCCAGAGCAAAACTATGTAAAGTGTGTGTGACACAAAGTACACACCTGGCCAGGGTTGGCTTGCTCACCTGACATCATTCTTCTGTTTTTTTTTTTTTTTTCTGTCTGTCCCTGAAAAAATAAAACCCTACCATTGTCAGAGACCCTCCTGGCCCCCATTTTCCTCCAGGACAGCAGAGCAGCCCTGGCATGGCCTCTGGTCCAGAATGACGTCCTCCTTCCTGTTTGCCCAGCCACAAAGAACACAGCTGCTTTATGGCCGGGAGGGGCCCATAGGCTGCTCAGGTCTGCAGGTGAGCTGCTCAGATGACACTGTCCTTCCATTAATTCCTGACTCAGAACTGCTGGCTATTTACCCTGAGACACAGATAGTAATTAGCTAATTTATTCATTTAGTGAGTGTTGCGAGCATACTTTGGGTCATGCTCCTATTTAACTGCTGTTGCTACTAAAATATCAAACCTAGAAGCAGTTCGTGTATTTGGAACTGGGCTCAGTGTCCACCAATTTACTCTGACTAAAAGGAATGAATTACCTGGAAGAATTTCTTTTCACCTGCTTATGTTCTGTCTGGGATGTGTGAGCTAGGGTAAATGATGTATATACATTATACATCCTGTATAAATCAGGAATTACAATGACTTCATTCTTCCAGCCCAAGCATGAACAAGGTCTGGCCATTCTGAGGGGTTCTAACTGCTTCAATGTCCTGCCCTCCCTGCTGGCCTTAGCCCGGACAGAAGGAGGGGAGAGTCACACAGAAATATTGTACACCTGTGGAAAAGTGAGGTGGAGGCAGAGCACCCAGGAAAGCATAACCAGTCTCAGGGGAGGGGAAGGAGAAAGAACAGCCAGCACTTTTCAACTAGACCCTGAAGCATGGGCAGGCACCGCCAGGCAGAGCAGAAAATGAGAACACGTGAGGGAGGGAGATTGGCCTGACCCCAGTACAGAAGATTAGGGACTGCAGCTTGTGGACACATAGGGATCAGTGTCACATAAAAGGGCAGTGCCTTGGGTTGGAGCCAGGGAATCATCAAATCTGTCTCTGCCTCTTCGATAGAAATGAAAATGCTCAAGGCTCACATCTGGTTTGACTCTTCAGTATTTGAGGAACGTGGCATACACACACACACACACACACACAAACCATGGAATATTACTCCACCATAAAAAATAGCAAACGAATACCTTTTGTAACGACCTGGATGGAACTGGAGACCATCC
>CAUYRT010014998.1:0-20298 GCA_963574885.1 Lepilemur ruficaudatus | reverse complement strand
CCAAGAACTAAGCATCGTCTTAGTAAATTCTCAAAATAGTCTTAGGAATTAGGTTCTGTATCATGCCAATTTTACAGATGGGAAATCTAAGTCCTGAAAAGTTTAAGTATGCCGAATAAGTTAAGTATAACTCATAAAATGTCCATTTATGAACCCGAGATGAAATTTACAGTGAATGTATAAAATAATAAGCAGTGATACCCACTTTAAAATGAAGTCTGTCTATATGATTTCGTATAAAAATTATCATAGCTTGTGTAAATGTGATGCAAAGAAGCTATTGTAGCTAATAATGTATAGCACTTCACTGATTACATAGCCTTTTCCATATATACTTAATCATTTAATTCTACCTGTGAAGCAGCCATCTGTAAATTGGAAAGGAAACAGTGTCTACATCAGAGGGTTGTTTTAAATAATAAATGAGTCTCTACATAAAAGGCCTTAGAGCAATACCTGACATAGTACGTACCATGAGTGTGCTAGTTGATATTTATCACCATCATCATCATCCTTCTAAATTTTCATATGAACAAAGGAGGCAAGCAGAGAAACTTGCTCAAAATCACACAAACGATGCTGGTAGATTCAGGATTTGAACCTGTCCTAGCCAATCCTAGGGTTAAATTGTCTTTACACGGAGCTTTCTGATAAAGAATTTTCTTGCTGGGTGATGCATAAATGCTTTCCATTTGACGGTCATCTCCAAATGATAAAATCTAAGTTTTATTAGTATGCTTTTTTGCTTTATTGATGATCACTACATTACAGAGTTGTAAAATTGTATAAAATATATTTGGAAATATATCTGTTTTGCTGTGTACTTCAACTCTAATTAAGTGATCTGTAACTCACCAAGTGATTTAAATGTACACTTAGCACACACTCACACAGTTAGTGAAAATGTCCATTTATGAACCTGAGATGCAGGGTCACAGTGAAAGTTCACAGAACTCTGAGCTTTGTGGGAAAGGGCAGACATCTGTCTTATAATAATGGAATTCACAACACAGTATAGTACAGTTGTCCCATGCATCTGTTAAAGGCCAAAAATTTATTACAGCAAATTAGAAATTACAGACATTCCCTTTGGATAAAATAATCCCTCAATAATATGAAACATCACTAGGAGAAAGCTGTTAGATAAAGAACAATGATGGCAGATTACGGACAGTGACAGATGTTTGTGCTCATGCAGTACTGAATATTGTTTGAGAATAATTTTATTACTTTGCTTTTTTTACTCAATAAATATTTCTTAGTGCTTGCTACATGCCACACAGTGTTCTGTGCAATGAAGACACCCAACACTCAAAGCCCTGGTCTTCATGGAGCTTACGTCCTAGGGGTCACTAACCTACCTTATCATTTTACCTGTTGTTGACATCCTTAAAATGGGAATAATACAACTGACTACATGGAGGCTTTGGATAGTAACTAAGAATGAGCATTGTACAGCCTGCATGTGTGCGTTTAAAGTCTTATACAAGTGTAACATAGGTGTTTTATTATCTGCAATAGGGAGAGAAACTTATTTTCCCAAGCTACCTCATAGGTTAATGATTGGGTTAAAATATATACATGATGACATCGCCACCAGATGCTTCATATTTGATAGATCATAAGTTGTAGATGTTATGATAAATACTTTAGAATATTTCATTTAAGTCTTCCAACCTACCTATCAGTAGATGCTGTCATCATTCCCATTTATTGAATGAGAAAACCACAGTTTAGAGGGTAAGTATCTGAGGTCAGTGAGAGCCAGGCTTTGAACTCAGGGCTAATTCCATCTCGTGTTCTTGATCACTACGTTACACTGACTTATGAAGACACAAAACCATTTTAGGACAAGTGATATTAATATAACTGTACAAAAGTGACACTATAATATTTAATCTTTGTGGTAAAAGTTTTTAAAACTGAATGTGTACAGGAGATTGAGAACAAAAATACATTGAGATAGAAGTAAAAACCTTATCTGTCTGTAAATCCCTTTGCTCTCCCTTGTTCATAATACAATTGTCCTGGATATTTTCACTACGTGCGTTTAGACCCACATCCAACAGTGTTATAACTTTTGCTTCAATCCTCAAATGTGATTTAGAAAACTTAAGAAGGAAATTCTATTTATATTTTTAATTATAGTGTCCTTTATTTATCCTTAATGTTCAAACGTTTTCTCTTTTTTTTTAAGTTTATCATACTTTTTTCCCCAGAATATTGCAGGGGTACAAATGCTTTGGTTGCATATATTGCATTTGCACTGCCCTCGTCAGAGCTACAAGCTTGCCCAACACCCAGACATCTTGCACCATACCCGTTAGGTGTGAATTTACCCTTCCCCTCTCCCCATCCCTCCTGCCCAACACCACCCTATGAAAGTTACTTCCATATGTGCACATAAGTGTTGATTGATTAGTACCAATTTAATGGTGAGTACATGTGGTGCTTATTTTTCCATTCTTGTGATACTTCACTTATAATGGGCTCCAGCTCCATCCAGGATAGTACAAGACATATTAGTTCATCATTTCTTATGGCTGAGTAATAGCCCATGGTATACATATACCACATTTTATTAATCCACTCATGTATTGATGGGCACTTGGGTTGTTTCCGCATCTTTGCAATTGTGAATTATGCGGCTGTAAACATTCTAGTACAGATATCTTTTTTATAGAATGACTTTTTTTCCTTTGGGTAGAGTGCCCAGTAATGGGATTGTGGGATCAAATGGTAGTTCTACTTGTAGCTCTTTGAGGTATCTCCGTATTGCTTTCCACAGAGGTGGTACAAGTTTGCAGTCCGACCAACAGTGTATGAGTGTTCCTATCTCTCCACATCCACGCCAACATTTATTGTTTTGGGACTTTTTGATAAAAGCCATTCTCACTGGAGTTAAGTTATGTCTCATTGTGATTTTGATTTGCATTTCCCTGATGATTAGAGATGTTGAACATTTTTTCATATGTTTTTTGGCCATTGGTCTGTCTTCTTTTGAAAAGTTTCTGTTTATGTCATTTGCTCACCTTTTAATGGGTTGTTTGATTTTTTTCTTGCTGATTTTCCTGAGTTCTATATAGATTCTAGTTATCAGCCCTTTATTGAATGTGTAGCATGCTAATATTTTTTTCCCATTCTGTAGGTTGTCTGTTTGCTTTTGTGATGGTTTCCTTGGCTGTACATAAGCTTCTTAATTTGATCAGGTCCCATTTATTTATTTTTGTCATTGCTGTGATTGCCTTTGGGGTCTTCTTCATAAATTCTTTCTCTAGGCCAATGTCTATAAGAGTTTTCCAACATTTTCTTCTAGAATTCTTATGGTTTCGTGCCTTAGGTTTAAGTCTGTTATCCACTGTGAGTTGATTTTTGTGAGAGTGTGATGAGGTGAGAGGTGTGGATCCTGTTTCAGTCTTCTACATGTGGCAAAAGTTTTCTTTCTATTTAAAGAATCTTGACCTAGGTCTCATACCACATACAAATATTCATTCAAAATGGATCATAGATCAAAATGTGAAAAATAAAACTGTAAAAACTTATAGGGCAAAAAAAAAAAAAAAAATAAGAAGAAAATCCCTGAGGTCTATGGCTAGTCAAAGTAGTTTTTAGACTTGCCAACAAAATATGACCTATAAAAGAAAAAAATGATAAATTTGATTTCATCAAAATTAAAAAGCTTTACTCTGCAGAATATCCTGCTAAGAGGGTGAAATGACAAACTACATAGTAGGAGAAAATATTTGTAAACCACAGTCCAACACAAAACTAGTTTTTAAAACTATTAATTAAAAACTCCCAAAACTCAATACTTTAAAATAATACAATTAGAAAAAGGTCAAAATACATGAAAAAGATTTCAACAAAGAAGATACACAGATGACATAAGCACATAAGATGTTCAGTATCATTGGCCATCAGGAAAATGCAAATTAAATCACAATGAAATATTACTATATACCTATCAGAGTGGCTAAAATTAAAAAAAAAAATAGTTACAACACCAAATTCTGAAGAGGATATGAAGGATTAGATCAGTCATACCTTTCTGATGGGAATGGGAAGTGTACTCAGTAAAACAATTTGATGATTTCTTTAGTGGAAAAAAAAAACCCTAAACATGTGTCTATAATATGACCCAGCAATTTCATTCCTAGAGATTTATCTCAGAGAAATAAAACTTATATTCACACAAAAACTTGTTCATATAACAATATTATTCCTAATAGCCAAAATCTGTAAACAACTTGGATGCCCTTCAGTGGATAAATGGTTAGACAGACTGTAGTACATCTATACCATGAAATACAGCTCAGCAATTAAAAGAAACAAGAGGTGAATGCAACAACTTGCATGAACCTCTAGAGAATTATGCTGAGTGAAAATAGCCAGTCACACAAGGTCACACACTGTATGACTGTTTATATAGCATTCTTGAAATGGAAAACAATAGAAATATGGGACATATTAATATTAATTTTTTCCAGTGGTTAAAAAGGGACTGGCAGAAAGGATGTTGCTATGGCTATAAGACAGCCACTGTATGAGGAATCCTTGTGGTCGAGGAAATGGTCTGTATCTTGACTGTATCAATGCAGATATTGAGGTTATGATATGGTATGACAGCAATGTGAGATGCTACCATTAGGAAAGTGATGAAGGATACAGGAATCTCTTAGAATTGTTTCTTACAACTAAATGTGAATATACAATTATCTAGAAACAAAAGGTTGAATTTCGGAAAAATTATCCACCTCAAAGTTACGATTACAAAGATTAATTTCTCCTGTAAAGTCACAGTACTAGGTGCACAGCTCTAAAAAAATTGTAAGCAATTTTTATTTTCATTTAGTTTAATAAATCAATAAATGGACAAATGAAAAAACTAAGAGTGTCCAGAAATATTTTGAAGATACAATGATTATTCAAATGGGGTTTTAGCAAGATAGGGGGCTTGTAAGAGTTGGTAAATGCTGTTCAGAGAACTGAGTCAGTTATTCATATTTGTTTACTTCTGTTTTACACCATTCCATCAATGAAACAGTCATTTATTGAGCAGCTGTTATATGTCAGCCCATCTGTTATGATGTTACGTAATAGTCTTACTATGGGGGAACTTACTAATTTATCAAGGGATGTGTGTGTGTGCATGTGGGGAGGTGGGGGACATGTGTGTTTTCAGTGCTTTGGCAACATTAGTGAGCACGACAGACAAAAATCCTCACCCGAGTGGAATTTTCATTTAGTAACTACGTTCACATCTTAATAGGAGAAATATACAAATAAATAAATTATAGCTTAGCAACAGGTGCGTGTACAAGGGGGTCCCGAGGAACAAGCTACCAACTCTGATACTGGAAGCTGGCCTGGACAGTATAGGTTCCTGTCATCAGAGACAGACTTTGAAGGATGTGTAGGTAACCTAGAGGAGGAACAGGTTTTGGGAGTAGAGCATATAGCAAGTGCAAAGTCACAGTTATGTGAGAGAGTGTACGAAGTCAGAGAAGGCGATCAAAGACAAAGGGCCAGGAGGGATACCAACAGGAGAATTAGAGAGAGGAGAGGAGAGAAAAGCAAAGTAATAAACTGAATATTGGAGAGCCTTGAAGGTCAACTAAAAGAAGGCATTTTAAATTGATTTAGAAGGCAATGCAGAGCCAGTGGAGCAAGTGTGGCAGGAATTGGGCAGCCACTATCAAAAAAGCTATCAAAATGTTCTGGCATGATTTGTTCTTAATAAACCTGTGGTACTCTCAGCCTGTGATTCCACTGTCCTCGGAACGGTCATAGATTTTGTTGGTTGGTAATTTTCCATTAGCTTCCTAATTACTGATGCACTCCAAGGGACATTCTCTTAGGTACCCACCTGATTATGAGAGACACCAGCTGATTTATGGTGTTTGTGAATGTCCTCTGCCTCTGTTTCTGTCCCAGTGCATTAGGGACATTTTTTGAAAATTGTAAGAAAGAATATTAGAGAAGTTGGCATTTCCACTAGGTTCATTTTAGAAACATTTAATTTTTTCTTTTGGGTTATGTTTTGGATTCATTTCAGGCCCCAGTGTCCCATGCTTTTGTAGATGCCTTTCAGCCAAGTTTCCTGAATGGTTGAAAATCTCACCTTGTGCGTGTGCATGTGCTAGTGTGTGTGCGAGTGTGTGTATATGTGTTTAAGTAGCTTGTTCCAAGAGCAGGTGTGATAGCTCATGCCTGTAATCCTTGTACTTTGGGAAGCCTAGGTAGGAGGGTCACTTGAGGCTAGGAGTTGTGAGACCAGCATGAGCAAGAGCGAGACTTGGTCTCTACTAAAAACAGAAAAGTTAGCCGGGCATGGTGGTGTGTGTCTGTAGTCCCAGCTACTCAGGAGGCTGAGGCAGGAGAATTGTTTGAGCCCAGGAGTTTGAGGTTTCAGTGAGCTATGATGACGCCACTATCCTCTAGCCTGGGTGACATGAGACCCTGTCTCAAAAAAAAAAAAAAAAAAGCTAATTTCAAATTCTAACCTTTTTTCATAAACCACCATATTTCTCTGTCCATACATTATTCACAGGCAACTTTTGAGCACCAACTAAGTGCTGGATTCTGTGTGATATGCTTGGATATCATAACAGAGAATAAAGTCTTTATTTTTAAAAGGTCCACAGTTCTTTGAAAGGGGAGAGCAGGAAATCTGATGTAGTATGTGCTATAACAGATATTCGTGCAACACGTTTTGTGAGCACAGGTCTGGGCACTTTTCTAAGAAGGGACATTGGGGAGATTGCTTTGGAGGAAGTGAAATATCAGCATTTGCTGGGTGATGAAGCAGGGGACGGACATTCTGAGTGTTCTGGGCATGCTGGTGCAAAGGCAGAGAAGCCCAAGAGAGCTTTGTTATTCAGAAATCCACAAGAAAAAAGGATATGGCTGAGATAGCTGAATTTGGGTGTAAGCCAGAAGTGATGAAAATAGGCTCAAGAGGGAGGGAAGGATGAAGTCCTCAAGACAATTATATTCCCCTCTAAGAAGTTTGGACTTTATCCAAAAAGACACGAGGGATGACTCTGGCAGGGAACTAGAAGATGAGGGAGTTGGATATTAGGGCAATCACTCCTGAGCCTCCACCCTGCCCTCGTATCAACCTGTATTCTCCTGTGCACACGTCTCACCAGCAACCGAAGCTGGATCTTCCAGAAGACAAGGCCTCAGTCTCTTTATATTCCAGTGCCAAGTACTTTTTTTTTTTTTGTCAAACCTCAGCTTCCTTCCCGAGGAGATACTTCTGAACTCCTGCTGATTGTAGAGCCTGGAAAATTCTGAGCTGCTGATTGATTTGATTTCATTCCACAAAAGTGCATATAATTTCATGCTTCCAAGTGAAAGAAATTTTCTGAAAATTCTCCAATCTCCTCAAATTACTTAGCTTTATATATTTATTCTCAGCTCCATTGGACTCTAAATAACCCAGTTTGGGAGAAAATGCTCGGCATGTGAAGCTCTGGTCATCAAGATTCAACAATTATTTTGATTAGCTCTCTTAGACTGTTAGAAGTTGTCCCAATGGAAAGAAAAAAAATCAAAGCTAAGGCATGTTATCAGACTAAAAAATATTCTTTCTGGGGATGCCTATACATCCTTCTTCAAGGAAATAAGGGGCCGATTCTTCTTAATATAAAGAAAAACACGTTTTAGGAATAAAATGACAGAATGTCTCCAGGGCGTGGTCCTTCTCTTGATTGGTTGATAGATAGATAGATAGACTAGCTTTTTAATAAATTAATACATGTGTTAATAACATTTAAAAATAATTAAAACAAAATAAACAATAAGGAAATACTTTACCAATTCATATTATTAATATTTTCAGGAACATCCTTTAAGATATCTGTGTATATAAACAATCTTATAGAATTTTGTGTAAGTAGGACCACTTTTGCATGCTGGTTTTTAAATAAACTTTGTTATTTTAGAATAGTATTGTATTTATTGAAAAAATGGAGATAGTACAGAGGGTTCCTATACACCCCACACCTAGTTTCCCTTATTATTAAAATCTTATTTTTAGTACGGTGCATTTGTCACAATTAATGAACTGATACTGATACATTATTATTAAATAAAGTCCACACTTCATCCAGATTAACTTAGCATGAGAGTGAATTTCTTTGTCTACTTCACATCCTTTTTCTCTTCCAGAATCCCATCCAGGATACATTGCATTTACTTGTCACATTTCTTTAGGCTCCTCTTGGCTATGATAGTTTATCAAACTTGAGAAACCTTGACAGTTTTGAGGAATATTTTGTAGTCTGTCTCTCAGTGTGCATTTGTCTGATATCTTCTCATGATTAGACTGAGGTTATGGGTTTGGAGGAGGAAGCACAGTGGTGAATCGCCGTTTTCATCACATCGCATCCAGAGTACATATTATCGATGTGACGTATCACTGTTGTTGCTAACCCGGATCACCCAGGTGAAATAGCATTTGTAGCGTTTCTCTATTATAAAGTTACTTTCCCCTCTGCCCCTTTCATATGATACTTTTTGGAAGCGAGTTCTATACACAGCTCACACTTCTAAGGAATGGGAAGTTTTGCTCCACCTCCTTTAGGGTAGAATATTCATGTAAATTATTGGAAGTTCTTCGACATGAGACATGTAGTTCCTCTTCCTAGTTAATCTCTTATTTATTATTATAATAAATATCAGTATGGGCTTATGGAAATTTATTTTATACTCAGATTATTATCCAAACTACACTATTTTCATTCTGTTGCTCAGATTGTTGCAGCTTTGGCTCTTGAGAGTTCTGTTAGTTGGTCCCTCTGTCCTTTTGACTTATTCTACCAGTGTGTGTATATGTGTGTGTATGTGTGTGCGTGCGCGCGTGTGTGCACATTTGAGCACTTTCTTACTTTCTGGCTCTACAAGATGCTCCAGGTTCATTTTGTATATTTCCAGCTCCCGTCCTAGAATTGGTCATTTCTCCAAAGAGTCCCGGTTTCTTTCATTAGAGAACAGAATTATAAACTATAATCTGAGCACTTGGTATTCTTGTTGCTACTGCAGTGTCATTGCTTCTAGGCTCTTCTAGCTAACAGAGAAGGAAATATATGTGTGTAATTAACCTATGTATATACATATATATATAAATATTTTTGTATGTAACTATCTGTATTATCTATAAGTTAAACATGAGTTCACACTGATGCCTCCAAGTCTGATTCATTGCCATTTAGATCACTATAGCCTCCTTCGTTTGCTAATCTGTAGCCCCCCCACTGTAACAATGAGAAACCTGGCTCCTGCCATCTGCAATGCATTTACTTAAATGTTCAATTCCAGTAAACAAGTATACTGGTTTCAGAGCTGTGGACCCCTATCTTCATGTGAAATAACTTCATCAGCTAGAAACAGTGCTTATGTACAACCTCATTTTGTTTTTATAATCTATTATTTCTTAAACAAAAATAAGTATGCTGAAGATATCCTTTCAAGTCAATAAATAAGTCAATAAATACAGGCCCATAATATTATTCTAATAAACATGTATAGGCTATGTTGGGATAGATTGTGTTTTATCTTATAGGTCATTGTTAAACTTTTGACATTTTTTCCTAAATAAGTTGATGTGATGGTCAATTTTAGGTATCAACTTGATTGGATTAAGGAATGCCTGGAGAACTAGTTAAGCACTGTTTTTGATGTGTCTGTGTTTCTTCTGGTGTTTCCAGGAGAAATTGCATGTGGGTCTGAATGGACTAAGTGGGGAACATCTGCCCTCAGTATGGGTGGGCACCATTCAGTTGGCTTGGGACCTGGATAGGACAAGAACAGAGTAAAGGAAAATTGATCTCTATCTTTCCTGGAATTGCAATACCCTCTTCTCCTCCTGCTTTTGGACATGAGGACCCCAGACTCTTTGGTCTTGGGACTCTAGGAATTATATCAGCACCCTTTTACCCTGAGGTTCTCAGGCCTTTTTACCATGGAGTGAAATTTATACTATTGGCTTCCCCGGTTCTGAGGCTTGCATGCTTGGACTGAGCCATCCTATTGGCATCCCAGGGTCTCCAGCTTTCAGACAGTCTGTCACAGCACTTCTCAGCCTCCTTAATTATATGATCCAATAGATGATCCCTAATCCCGAATAAATCCCCTCCTATCTATCTGTCTATGTATCTCCCCCCTTTCATACTGGTTTTGTCTCTCTGAAGAACTCTGACTAATTCAAGTAAAAAGACATTGTGAGAAGGGGGATCTACTAAAATTTTCAAGATCAATCTGGTTGTTATGTTTAGAATAAACTTAAGGAAGCCAAAGGAAGAAGCCAGAAGATGAGTAGGGTTCTACTGTCTCCAACCAAGAGATGATGACAACTTAGGCCAGGGTGGTAACAGTAAATTATTGAGAAGTGCCCATATTTTAAAGATTAAGCCAAAGAAATTTGTTGAGAGATTGACTGTGTATACGAGAGAAATAGAAAAATCAAGGAGAACTTTGCCCTTAGCTACTGGAAAGATAAGGATGACAGTTGCTGACATGCGGAAGCCTGCAGGTTTTGTTTTATTTTGATAGGGAGTGCTAATGATCTAGATGTAAGTTTGGGGCATGTTAATTTTAAGATATTATTTTCAACATTCGGGAAGATATAACTATTAACCATTTGATGGCCACCAGGTAGAAGAGGTGAAGCCACAGTATTCAAACAATTACTTTATTTACACTGACTAAGAATACACCAGTAAGCCACTCAACAGGTTTTCAGAGCCAGAATGTTCTCCACATTGCAGGGTCAACAACTCAATTCCACCTTTTTCGTCATAATATCATTTTCCCTTTGTGTACAGTCCATCCCAGTTTTTTTTTTCCAGACTGTCTCTCAAGGTGGACATAGTAAGACCACATGTTACTCAGAAGCACATCTTGTGATAATATTATGATGAGGTGAAGCCCCATAACTGAGGCGTCTGGGAATGTTACCAATACAACTCAGCTTCATTAGGAGATTTGTTCATTTTGGTTGAATTCCTTCTCTTTTCTTAGCTCATCTAATTCTGTAAGATCCTCTTCTATTTTATTTTGTCTCTTTATCCCAATGTCACTGATTTTATAAATTCTTCTTTTATTAACTAACATGCAAATTTTGCTTCAGATCTATTTTGCCTAAACCATCATTGATATGCAAGGATATAGAGGATTTTTATTTCAATGATCTATTTAATATTTAACATTATTAACTTTGCGCATGCCATTTGACCTATCTGGCCTCCAGGCTCTCGTTTGTAAGATAGGATTGATGGCAGCACCCTGCCTAACTACTAAGAGTGCTAATGCAGTTAGTATTTTATTTTGATATTTTCAGATGACTTTTTATATCTATCATCTGATTTTCACTTAAGTTCTATGTGGCAGATATAAATCTCCTACTTAAAAGTAAGGAAACTGTAACTCTGAGAGATTTAGAAACTTATACAAGACTATTCAGTTATTCAGTCAGCAAACATTTCTTCATTCACATTAATATATCATGAGCTGTTCAAGGTGTCAATGACAAAAAATAAGTAGCAGAGGTTCTCCCATTGCCATATATTCATATGGTAAAGAACACAGGTCCATATGCAACAAATTCAAATGCAATATGAAAAGCATGTAGCAGTCCACTTAACAAAGACTTTGTAAAGATTTAAGATACATGAAAAAGTCCTTGCATTGGTCAAGTAGGAAATACTCAATAAATGTCAACCACTGCAAGTGTCATTTGAGTAGGAGCATTTGTGGTAACTTATACCAATTATCATTTATAGAGTATCTACGATGATCTATCAGTATTTTCAAACACTGTTTAAGTTAGAATTTTTTAGTTGTAAGCAATAGGCACTGTGAATCTGGTTTATGCAGGGAAGGGAAGAACTCATTATAAAGGATACAGAGCTATCTTGTGAAACCAGCTCAAGGGCAGGCAGGCAGCCAAGCTCACAGAAGAAGCAGAACCAGCAGAGGGAAAGTCATAAGGAACCCAGAAACTTTTCTCTACAATTCTGTCTTAGCTTCTCTCTGCCCATCTGTGTCATTGTTTTCTTTTTTGCATATTAATTTTCTTTGCTACTTGGTCCAGATTCTGGAAAATATCCACTCTTTGCTTCTCTAATTTTCGTTTAGGTTTTTGTTGATGCTATTGTTCTATTATTGTTGTGTGTGTGTGTGTGTGTGTGTGTGTGTGTGTGTGTGTGTTTTGTTTTTTGTTTGTTTTATCCCTCCCATTCGAAGATGAGTCCAGAATGAATTGACATATTGCAGGCTGAATTCCAAACTCTTGATGAATGGCTCCTGATTGGCCCAGTTTGGGCTCTACTCAGCTGTATTCTCAGTACACATAGGGCTACTGACAATGTACCTCCATGAAAAGCTGTTCCATAAAGAGAGAGGGAACAATTTTCAGAGGAGAAAGAGGCATCATTGTGAACTATGCATGTACCTGAAAAGGGTGTATAGTATCTCCAGGCTCCAAGACTTCTGCAAGAGAGAAGTACAAGAATCACTTTCATTTCACAAATATGGAAGATGAGAGTCTTAAATTAATTCATTCAACAAATACTTTCTGAGTACTGACTGTATACCAGGCGGAGAGCTAAGTTATGGTGAATGACAGTTTAACCTTACAAAGATTGCTTTCTATAAGAGATTACAGTCATCAGGTAAATTATTAATTAGCAAATATTAATTTCAGTTTTAAAAAGTGATATAAAGAAGTTCAGTGTCTATGAGAACATACCATGGGGGAGTGGACCTCTTCTAGAGACATTGTAGGGGCATGAGAGAATATTGCCCTACAGAAGTGAATATGAATTGAGCTCTAAAAGATAAGTAGCAACCAATTAATGGATGAGGGAATGGGTCAGGAAACTTCCCATGTGAAGGGAATAGCATGCAAAGCTGGAAAAAGCAAGATGGCCAGTGCAGATAGTTTTCTAAAAAGGAGATAAGGAGAATGGCATATAATTAGCAGTTGAAGTAGGCAGGGACTAGATCATGCAAAAATATGAGCAGTTTAAAAGAATTTGTTCTTTGTCTTAAGTGCAATGGAGAGCTATCTTTAAATTATTTAAATGAAAAGAGTAACATAGTCAAGTTTTGTGCTTTATAAAGTCACTTGGGATATAGTGTAGGAAATGATTTAAAGTAGGACAAGAGTGGATGTGGAGAAAACAAGTTAGAGGCTATTTTAGTGGCTTAGAAAAAAGAATGGGAGTGGTGATGAGGGGATGATGGAAATGAGTAATAAGGGGACGGACAGGAGAACATAGTTCTTCTCTATAACAATTTGTGTGCAAGTAGTTCATTGTAACAGGCTAAGGAAAAACTACTCAGATACAGGAGCAATGGTTGAACTTTAACTTAAATCCATGTTGCCCAACTCCACTACCCCTGTGATATGCTGAAATAAAAAATAAATAAATTTTAAAAAAGTTTTACCCCATCCTATGTAGCCAGGACATGTTAGAGATAATATTCACTTTATCATTTATTATCATTGGATGACAGAGCTAGCAAAAGGGCAAATTATATGGCAATATAATGTTTAATAATAGCAAATTGAGAAGGAAAGAAAAATTATCTCCTGGTATAGAAAATATTGAATTAGAATTCAAAAGACAAAATGTTTTCCATTGCCTCAATAGTCTCTTCTTTCCTGCTTTCTTTACTTTACCATGAAACATTATGTATACACATATTCTTTGTAAAAGAGATACTACTTTTTTTCCTACTCACAGAAAACTTTCTTTTTAGCTTTTAAAAGGTACAGATGAAAGGCTGAGAAAAAAAAAATATTTGCCAACCTACAGAAAACCCAAGAACGGGCAGATGTGGAAGCACACAGTATATCTTTTATTTTACAGCAATAGCCAAGATTTTCATCTCTGCGGGAGTCTGTTCAGAAAATCTTCTGATCTTAAATGAAAGCTATCCCACTCTTGAACCCATTATCAAAGGAAAACTGGCAAAGGTGAACCTGCACTCCCCAAAGACAAAGAAATGAAAATCCTGAATTGCCCAACTACTAACCCTTCCCTTAGAAGGTGGTGATAGGTATTGGTTATGTGGTCTTGGGCAAATCACTTAAACTCTTGTTATCTTAGTTTCCTCGTCTATAAAATGAGGACAAAAATAATATTTTCCTTATAGGGTTATGTTAAAAACATAATGGGCACCAAATAAATGATTGTTGAGCTGGGGAGAATATTATTTTTAAACTTCTGATTATTTCACAGGTCAAAAAAATGATGGAGGGAAATAAGATATCTTAGAGATGAGCCCTTGTCTCTAAGATGAATTCATGGGTCACGTATCACTTGCAGTGCATGTAATTCACTACAAGCAACATACCATAGCTCCAAGGAAAAAAAAGATAATTGAGATGTGGTGACAAATTCCTCTCTCCTCACTCTCTTCTGACTCATTTCAATCAGATGTCCCTTTCCACCTTTCCATCAAAATAGATCCTGCCAGTGCTACTGATAACTGCAGTCATGATAAACCCAAAGTTCACTTCTTTGCCCTCATCCTACTTGTCTGTCAGCAACAGTTGACATAGGCCATTAATGTCTCCTCCTTGAAACATTTCCTTCACTGATCTCCTAGTGCATCCTTCTCTCTGCTCCTCTCTTCCCTCGTTTTCTTCTTCACTGACTCATCATTGCTGCCTAGACTCCAAAAGTGGGCATGGTTTAGGGCTTATGTTTTTCAGATTTATTCTACTTTCTGTCCGTGGTTACCCCTAGCTGATACCATGCAGTAACATGGTTTAAAATGTTATCCTTGGCAGCGTGTGGTTTTATATCTCTAGGTCAGGTCTCACATCTGCAGTCCACACATATGTATTGAACTACTTCTTTGACATCACCATGTGTACAATTGGCCGACTGATATGTATCTCAAAACTAAGGGGTGAACTTCATATTCCCACCACCTCATAAACTGGATTATTCCACAGTCTATCCCCTCATAGAAAATGTCGATTCTATCCTTCAAATTCTCTGGAGTCATCCTCAATTTCTAGTTCTCATATTACACATTTAATCTGTCAGTTAATCCTGATTTTTTTTATATAAAATATATCCACTTCTCACCAACCTTACTCTACACCAGGCCAATATAATCTTTTGCCTTGAACAATGGAAGAGTCTCTTAACTTGTCTTCCTGCTTCCCATCTTGCCTCCTCCTTTCTATTCTCAACACAACGTAACAGTCCCTTAAGATGGAAATTTGATCATGGCATTGCTCTCCCTAGATTTCTGCAGTGCCTCTCCATTTCACTTACAGAAGTCTAAGGGCCTATGAGGCACTCAGTGCTCCAGTATGTCTTACCCCTCCTTGTATCCTCCTCATCTTTCCCTGCCTGTTCTGCTCCAGCCACACTGGCCCCCTGGGGCTACCTCTGCCTCAAGGCTCTGAGTTCTTTCTGCCTGAATTTTCCCCAAGCCTTCATATGACTGAATGCCACTTTGGCTTTAGACCTCAAAATCCCTCCATAAAGGCTTTTCTAACCACACTAGGATATAAGCTCCATGAGGGCTGGGACTTTGTTCATTATTTCTGCCTGTAGCCAGTAGACCAGTGCCTGCCATACGATAGACACAGAAATATTTGTTAAGTAAATGAAAGAGTTAAGTACGTTGTTTGTGCCCTTATAGACCTCACAGGTTTTGTTCAATAAGTTCAACCAATATTTTTGAGCACCTAATCTTTGATCCAGGTTATTGGAGCTGGAGATGTTTAAATTAAAGAAACGTGACTTGTTCCCTCTGAGAGCTGACAGCCTGGTAGATGAAATGGATAAGTGTTGGCCTAGGTGCTCCTATCTCTAACACCACCACTCAAAATGCAGAGCCTGAGAAAGGGCTTCTTATAGGAAGCTTATTATATGAAGTAACCCAGAGAAGAGGAGCAGAGTACTGGGAAATGAAAGAGGCAGAGAGTGAAAGCTAAGAGGAGTGTGTGGTATTAAGCTGGTTGCCCTGTGGGCAAATGGAGCTCAAATCCACTCTGCTCTTCTGAGAAGGGATGTAGAAAGTATCTCAGAATTATGGACTGAGAAGCAGAGGAAGGTACCATCCGTCCACAGCTCACTGTCCCCCATTAGCTCCATGACATGTTAACCCCCTCATGCCCCCAGAGTATGCATAATGTCAGTGTTACGGGCATTACAGAAGCCCCTGGAGAAAGTGAGAGATACCCAGCACAGATGAGCAGGAGGCTGCTGGCTTACACCTGAGTGACACTGGGCCATGGCAGTGGACTGGAGAGTGTCAGGTAAGGTATATGACGCAACAAGTAAGACAGGCGACATTACAGGAGGAGCTGTTATAAGTGCTTAAGATAAGTAAAAATAAAATGCAACAGTAAAAAAAGACAGGAAAAGATTGATCACAACTTTGACCAAAAGGGAACCCTTTGGGATGTTAGTATAATTTTAACAGAGCACCAAAAGATGGGTAGACGTGAAATTATGCTTTGGACTTGTTTTCAGGATATTTTTATGAGTAAGAAAAGACATAGAGGTTAGTAACACATTCGTTTCAGTCATTTCAATTCAATTCATCTAAAAAGAAAATAGCCACAGTTGGTCCTACATAGGGCCTAGGGCATAGCAGAAGCTTAAAAAAATGTTTGATGAGTGATTATAGACCATAAAAAGGCACAGACTGTGAAGGATAGAAAAGAAGAGTGAGAAGGAAAAAGAAGTCCCCACTTTCATTACATTTACAGTCCAGATGGGGGAATAAAATTTTTAATTTATTTTTACAGATATGACACTTTTAAATAATTATATAGTGCTTATTCATTCAATCTTTTTCTTCCCTACTCCCTGGTTGTTTAACTATTAAGTATAGTTTTAGGATGACGTTTCAGCAAAGTTGTTACGGTATAACACTAAAGTAGGTTGTTTGTGCCTTGTTTACCTGGTTTTAGTAGATATACACATCAAAGTCTGTCTTAGTCAGTTTGGGCTGCTATAACAAATTACTATACACTGGGTGGCTTTAAACAACAAACATTTATTTCTCACGGTTCTGAGTACTGGAAGTCCTGATGTCAAGGTGCCAGCATAGTTGGATTCTGAAGAGGGCTCTCTTCCCACTGTCATGGCATAACAGTGTTGGCCCAGGTGCCCCTCTTCCCACCACACAGAGAAAGAGACCTTCTGTATCTTTCTATTTTTATAAGGAAATTATTCCCATTATGGGATCTTCACCCTCATGACCTCATATAAACCTAATCACCTCCCAAAAGCCTTACCACAAAGTATGATTACGTTCAGGGTTAGGGCTTCAACGTATGGATTTGGGGATGAAGGCATACAAACATTCAGTCCCAAAAGCCTTACCACAAAGTATGATTACATTCAGGGTTAGGGCTTCAACGTATGGATTTGGGGATGAAGGCATACAAACATTCAGTTCATGGTAAAGTCTTCAACAATATCTTCCTGTATTTTTTATCAGATTGCCAAAGTATAATCTAAACATAAGTTAAAGAAGGTAGTGTGTGCATTAGGTAATGAGAAAGTGGTTATTGGTAGTGTGATAGCAGAAAAGGGATTCTGGACGTGGTGGCTGGCAAACCTAGCTTAGAAAGAAAAGTCAAATAAAGGTTGGAGGACCAGGGAATGGCATTACAGGAGTACCTGTGATGAGTGTCCAGACACAGTGTTGGGTACTAATGATGCAAACATGAGTGAGCTATGGCCTCTGTCTTCAAGAAGTCTAACATGCAGAGGAAGCATCTTGCTGAACGGTAATGAGTAATGGGATTCGAAGGTTTGAGAAAGGATGAGTTAATATACTTTAACTCCAAAATTTTTTTAAAAAATTATTTCCCTAAAGCATTTGGCCTGATAATTTTGTAAAAGATATAATAATAAAGAGCTATTGCACCTGTGTACAATTCTACCATAAATTAAATTTGTAATACAAATAGGTTTTTGCTAGGATAATATACATATCATTTTTTAATTTAAAATGTTTGTTTTCAGTACTATGTATAACCATCATTATGGGTGGATGGGATGGATGGAGAGCTAGACAGATAGAGAGACAGATAAATGGAGTGCATTCTGCAGCTTCAAGATGCTTTCAGCCTAGTTGTAGAAGTAAACTGCGTGTACTCATTTGCACCTAGATAGCTTATTATATAGTAGTTCTCTGATAAAAATATGCAGGGAAATTTGAGAAAAAGTATGGAAACTAAAAATTCTGCTTTGAACTGTGGGGAATGGATCTAGGAAGTCTTCTAAGAGGAGTTGACTTCTGGGCTCTGTTTTTCAAGGGGAGAATTTCAACATTTGGAGAATGGAAAAGGACATTTCAAGCAGAAGACAGCAGAATCAAAGGATAATGATGGTTTTCAAGAATGATATGTAGGCAGTGGAATGTTTAGAGGTGATTGCAGGATTCAGAACATAGAAAGGGTGGGTGGGAAGATACTGGCAATGCCAGTTGGGGTGAGATGGTGGAGATCTAATTTCCACATCAAGGAGCTTGACCTTCATTTTGTTAGTTGTCAGTTCCCGATTCTCACAAAATGCTCTTCTAGAACAGGTTACAAAAACAAATATATTTAGTATAATTTTTGGAGGTATACATGCATGTTATTAAAACTGCTGAAAAGTAAAGAAGTTGTTTAACTTAATTGAAATCCAGGATTTTTCAAAAGTCTCTAAAACATACAAACATTTCTTTTTTCCCTCTCAACATCTGTTTGAATCCCCTGGAACATCACTGCGGGGATACTTGGGAATTGAAGGGTTTAAGCAAGGAACCAGTGTGATCAATTTTGTCTTTTAAAATGTCACTCTGGCTACAGTGTGAGATCTGGAGCGTAAGCCATTAGTTTGGAAACAAGGAGATAAAGTAAGAAGCTGTTGCTGCACTTTCACCAGAGTGGATAAAATAGGAATTGGGTGCTGGTGACAGAAGTGGGTGGAGAAGGGAGAAATGAGCAAGCTTGTTGAGATCAGGTGACTTATGGGCTTTGTGGATCAGGAGAATAGTCTTGTGTACAACTATGTTCTTGTTTGTGGAACTGGGTGAATGGTGGGGCGGTTCACAAAATGAGCAGCAGACATGGGAAGGAAGATGTTGATGGATGACAAATTCAGTTTGGGGTCTTTTGGGTTTAGGTGCCTAAAAAGACATCTAGGATACAGAGAACCTCCCATTTCTCTGAAAAACATTCCTCTGTCATCTCCTTCTGCCAGCCCCAGAAGTCTCAATCTGCCTTACCTCCCTGTGAATTACTCTCTGAATTCACTCTCCAGCTCTCCTAAGCTCATGACCATTCTCCAAACATGTTGTACACATTCACAGCTATACGCATCGGCTTCCGTTCTGTCATTCCAGAATGACCTTCCTGACTGAGTTAGAAATTATTTTTAGCTGGTAGTGACAAACAACTAACTCTGATAGCTTAAATGCATGAGAGTTTATTCTCTCACATTAAGACAAAAAGTCTGAATGATGGGCAATCTAGAACTTTTTTGACCTCACACCAAATTTTCTTTTTGTCCATAGTTGTTAGTAAGCAGCTTCTAGCCTCAATGACACAGAATGGATGATGGAGCTGCAGCCATCACATCTACATTTCAGGCAAAATACAAGAGAAGCAAAAATAATTTATGTATTTTCTAACTGTGTCCTCTTAAGAAGCCACCACAATGTTCTAATAATTTATCCTTATATCTCATTGGCTATACCTAAATGTAAGGAGGCTGGGAAATGTAATACTTTACATTTTTCATATCTTTACATTGCTACGTAGAAAGGGAAAGAAAATTAGGAGGGAGTGTTTTCTTTTTAAAAGAAGAAGAAGAAAATGCACACAGAAGAACAGTCTCTGTCACAGTGACTTCCATGTTTTGCAACTCTACTCAGGGTTGTTCTAACTTTAAATCAATCACTACTTCCTTAAGAAGAACATCTCTGAATTGCCCTCTTGGTGAAGCAGCTCTTTTCTTTCGGAGCCTGCATACTGCCTCCTGTGCTCAGCATTTACTTGCTTCATGCTTGCCTTATCCTTTCTTGTACATATGTCGCATTCCTAAGATATCCTTGAGAGCAAGATCCAACTTTATTAGTCCTTGTGCCTTCTTTTTTTTTTTTTTTAAGTTTCAAAGGTCTTTTTTTTTTTTTATTGGGGGAAAACTACAAAGCATTTACAGTACAATGTTTACAGTCACAATTTGTAGTGAGCTGATTTCCCAAAATATATTACCACTCAAGTTGACTTATCTTGTTACATTCAAAAACCTACTCTGT